>BDUI01001268.1:92122-125599 GCA_002335545.1 Apodemus speciosus
AGAGAGAGAGAGAGAGAGAGAGAGAGAGAGAGAGTAGATGAATGAGTGAGTAAATAAATCAACAAACCAAGCATTTGTGGCTGGATATACTTGGCGGCAGGCAGTGAGTTTGCCTAGGGTATGGGAGTCCATGGTTTTCATCCCCACCACAATAAACAAACAAGGATCCCCATGCCCGAACAGCTAATTCTAGAATCTCTGAACCATTGCTACTAATGTGACACTGAACATTTGTTAACAGGTAAACATAAGGTCATTTGGGCTGACTTTTATGGATAAAGAATAAATAAAATACTAAACAACGTAAGAAAAATCACGAGACTCAGATTTTTCGACCATTATCCACTCACAGGCAAATCTGTCTTATATTAGTATCTCTAATCAAGAAGATTAAAATCAGAGGCAAAGCTCAATGTTTTTGATATTCGGAATAAAAATGTACATTTACATTTACAACTACCAGGGCGCAATGATAGATGTAGTTATTTGAGGTAAAAAGTGGATTGTGGACAGAGTGCCCAGTGAAAATGCTTCTCAAGTATGCACAGAGGACAAAAGCCTCCAGGCACTAAGAAGTCTCAATTGGCTTTTGAGCCACACTGTGGTTTATTGTACTTTGCATCAGCTCTAAGAAGACACTCCATGCCATTGTGTCTATGGGTAAATCATTACGGTGCAATTAAAAGCAATGTTGTTTCACAGATGCACGTGAGCCCCTAGCCTCTGCGTCTCACGCCTGGCTGCTTCCTTGAGCCTCTTGTGCCTACGTGCTCTTGTGATGGTCGAGAGACCCAGCTGTCGAGAGAAAACACCCAGCAGATGGCAGTTGCACCGATGTGTCACCCTTCCTGGGAGCCTCTGACACCGGAGCTGGGGACTTCCATCCGTGCTGGTGTGCAAACACCTCCTTTTAAGAAATAGTGGACTGGAATGTCCAGTGACAAAGATAATCTCCCTCCAGAAGTGAAGGGAACTGAATCGCCCTTATGAAGTGAAGTGCGCAATACAATGCTTATATTGTCCCTTTGAGAACTTTTCCATTCTTATAGATAAGAGTGTCAGACTAAGAGGAAGGTGACACATCAGACTACACACCTTCCTCTTTAGGACGAGAGCAAAGCTGCACTGGCCCTCTTTCTCATTGTGTGGAGCTCTGTAAAGATCGGTTTTATATTTCCTTTAAAAAAAAAAGTGATTTAACCTTGGCCTTGGTAACGACATGACTTGTTGAATGACGTGGTCTGTAATGAAATTACCCTAAGTGGTTTGAGGATTAATTAAGTGGTTTCATTTTACATTGTAGCTGGCATTTTAGCACAAAACACTTAAGCCTCCCTCTTCATTACTGTCCCTGTACATATACGTGTGCGACATTACGTGAAGAGGCGACCTACAGATGCGGATTGGGAACAGTGTGGTCCCTGTGGGTTTGGGCCTCATTACTCAGAATCTCAGGTGTAGATGGTTTCTGACTCATGTTCCTTCCTGTCAGTCACACAAAGGATTCGAGTGTTGGAGCCTCAGTTCTGTCTAGAGAACATTCCGGTCTGTCTGGGCATGTAACTCAATGACAGGACAATCTTGAACAATAGGTATAGGCCATCCCGTGTCCTGCAAAAAATGTCCTGCACGCACCTGCCTGTTATCGCAACACCCTTCCAAGGTCCCTAAAAGGGCTTGGCTTTCTTTACTTTGGCCCAAGTATAAATGTCAAATCTTCCAAGCAGAGTACATGAGGGTTACTATCTCCTTTAGGGTTAAGTTTAATTTTGTTGAAATTGTTCTCTTTCATGTCTGAGGTTATCAAAATTATGTCCTGAGATACATATTTATTGTAAATCGTGACCTAGAATTTATATTTATTCTAGACCTCTGACATTTATATTTGTCTAGTCATGTCTGAGAAGAAGAAAGCACCTGCTGTATGTGCTTTCTGTTAATGTAACGGCACTTTGGTTTTTACCTGTTCTTCTCTAAAGATTTGTCAGTGAACCAAACACAGGGAGGAAGGGAAAGGTCCACTCCTCCCTAGTAAACAAGCAAGGAAGCCTCAGAACACAGCCTGGCCTAAACGATGGCATAGTATCCGTTTGGAATACATTGTATATGTCTGAGACAAATGGAGTCCACTAATTCTGAGAGCTTACTGCACGTCAAGCATTGTGTCAAGTTTGCTACAGAGTCTGCTACAGGCATCATTAGATTCTGTTTTACCCATTAAAGTGTATTGGCTTAGCATCTGCCTGGCCAGTACACTCACAACTTAGTCAAGGCTGATCATACGCCCAAGCCGACTAGATCATCCTCCTGACGCCTGCATTTTTTTTCAGAAGAATTAAGCAATTTCTTCCCTATAAAATTTACTATTACTTTTGTTGTTTTGTTTTGTTTTCCATACAGGGTTTCTCTGTGTAAAACCCTGGCTGTCCCAGAACTAACTCTGTACACCAGGCTGGCATCAAAGTCAGAGATCTACTGCCTCTGACTTCCAAGGGCTGGGATTAAAGGCGTGAGCCACCACCTGCTAATGTCACTCTTTGTATGGATGTATTTGTCGAGTTCTGTCATGCTATTAATGGATATATGGGATAAGTAAGAAACATTGAAAATATGCACTTGTTTGTATAATGAAAGACATCTTTGTATCTTAAAATACAAAAATTTCTATAAAAATCGGATACAACAAATACACATTGTCCTTTTCATTTGCTTGTTTTTTTTTAAGGTATGAAACACTTTATGAATATGCATGTTACCCTTGACAGGGTCCATGACAATCTTCTCTGTTTTGTCCCAGTTCTAGTATATGTGCTGCCAAAGTGAAAACATATGTTCTTCTGAAAGATTCAGAAATACTTGTAATACGTACACCGTTTTTTGAAAAAATAATACTGCAATTTGTAAAAAAAAAATGATGATTTTCTTTCATAGTAATTAAGTGAGAATTCTTCTTCTCACTTACTGAATGAAATAAGTGTATAATAACTGTACTAAGAAGAGTTTTAGATCTTTCTCCGATAGCCCACAAATGATAACACATTCCAGGCTGAGATTGTACAAGAATGACATAACAGGGCATGTTTTCAAAGGCAATTAGTATGTAGTTCCAAGGTTGAAGAGGAGGACAAAATAGAAAACAAAAAGAGTGAATTATAATGATTACCCCCTTCTATGTGTTTATGTACGTGGTGTGTATTTGTTTATGTATGTATGTGTGTGTGTTGCATATTTGTTTGTGTGTGTACGTGGTATATACATGTATGTGTTGTATGTGTCTGGGAATCAGACATAGGACATCATACGTGAGAGGCTATCCATCTAACCCTGGAGCTATGAACCAGCCTCTGCAGACTCATGGCAGCTCTGTGAATTAAGAGGAAGGAGAGCACACAGCTGGAATGCTATGTGACCACCTCTGGGTCTTGCCACGATGCTGTTTCAGGACAACGCGGACTCTTGTGTGGATGCGGGACCTTCAGTGCCTCCACAGAAGAACACGCAGCTGAGATGAAGTAAAGAACGCAGAACCAGTTTGGGGTCAGGCGGTGTGGATCCGAGCCCAGCAGAGAAGGCCACCCGAAGGCTGCTCTAGTGTGCCACCATTGCGCTGCCTAGCTGAAGCATGGGACCAAGGTGTACTTTGTGGAAGAGTCTGAAAAACCGTGTTAGGCGACATGACTCCACAGCCTCAGTTCTGAATAGGAATGTCCCTCATCTGCAGTTAAGATCCGTCTGCCCAAGAGGTGTGGATCAATAGTGGGAGGAAATAGGCAGACTGTAGGCTCTGTGATGAGTCTGTGGTATTAGGTGGACATAATTTATTATTATTTTTTTCTTTTCCTAAAGAATAAATACACAGTGGGAGGAAAAAGAGGCTCTGAAGGGACCACATGTCCCTAAATATTTCATGGCCTTGTTAGATACAAGGCTGTCTTTTAGCATTTCTTGAGAGGAGTATTTGCTCACAATTATTTACTTGCCACCTGCAAACCCAGAAGCCACTCTCTTAGCATCACCTGTGTGGTTTTCCTGTTGGTCGCTCTGTCCTTGTTGGGCTCTGTGCATGTAAGAGCCAAGCTCCTTGCATGTAAGAAGACGATGTATACCCTGTGCTTTTATCATTTTAGATGATATTTAATGATCTACCATTTAACGTACTTCATCTTCCATAGCCCGGAGTTCAAACAGAAGCAGCTGCCATTAGGCACGCAATAATATTGAACTTCCTACCCGCGACCTATGAGAGCGTCTTCCTCAGCTTTAGCTCCTGAACCCATCTGGCCTTTCCCCTACGCCTGGCAACAGACGGAGAGGCGCTGTTGACTTCCCATCAACGCAATCTGGGACAGAATGTATAATTACGCTAGCAAAAGATCTCCAAATCAAAATTCCTCATGTTAGCAGCGATCTGCAGCTCTGGAGGACAAAACAATACACTTTAGCTCATTATCAAAAGAACAGTGAGAATCTCAGGAAACATGGAAAATGCCCGCTGAGCTGAAATCGATCTGAAGGGTAGAGGTGTCCCTGGCTGCAATCTGCAGGGAAACCTATTCTCTTCTAACTTCTATTTGCTTTCTTTAGTGTGGAAGTTCAGGCACCTGAAAAGCTTCCCCCCTCACAGCTCTGGAAGATATCTTGACAGACACAGAACTAGAGAGATGAAGAAATTATCTAAGGAAACAGACTTTCGAAAGCCCGAAGTTCATCTGGGTATGCTTTCATAGCATACAGAAGGCTGCGGGCTCAGTCCCCTAGTACTGCAAAAATCTGGCGTGTGGTGCATATGCACAATCCCAGCATTCAGGAAACAGACAGGAGGATCACGTGTTTAAGGTCACCCTTGGCTACAAAGACCCTTTGAAGCCAACTTGCACCACATGAGATCCTGGTTTAAAAAACATTGACATCATCATTACAACACACACATATACACACATACATACACATTGACACACTTACATATATACACACACAGACACCAAAACTCAAGTATAAGGTATGTAGAGCTGCTGAAGACTTCCAGAAGGAGAAATATGATATTTATATTAACAAATAAAATATATTTTCTACATCTTAATTTATTAGAATTATTGTCAAGTATTGAAAAATTGAGTATAGGCTATGCGTCTTCACTCATATACAATTTGTTAACATTATAATATCTATAATTAGGATTTACAGGAATAGAAAAATAAATATGAATTCTTACTGTAATTACAAGTCTTCCACACAACAACTGTTACCAAGTTATCTGGTGTCTAATTCCTTGCTGGGTACAGTGGACCAAAAGCCTTTTTCCCCCCCAAAGATTCCAAAAAGCCACAGGAGACTGTTTGACCATGTGTTCTCATTGTGGATGGCGTGCTCGAAGGCGTCTAGCCTAAGATGAGATGTCCATCTCTCTGGTACGGCATCTTTCATTCTAAAAACTAGGGTCAGCCTTTTCCTCCAGTGGGTTTTTAAATTTATTATTATATTTAAAAAATTAACTTTGTTCATAATTAAAAGAAACTGTATTTACTTCTATGCATATTAGAAAATACCTAACACAATAACACTATTTTATTTATCTAGTTTTGGTATTGGGATTTGAACAGATGGCCCCACGCAGTTGTACTCTTAGAAGTACAACTACAGTGTTTTCTGCGCTTTCCTGCCCATGAGATGATGGCATGAAGAAGAATCCCAAGTGGGTATGGACTGGGTTTTGTTGTACACACCTGTCTTCTCAGGACATAGGATGTAGAGACAGGAAGACTGGAAGTTCTAGGTCATCCTTGCCTATGTAATGAGCTCCAGGCCAGCCTGGGCTACATGAGAACCTGTCTCAGGAAAACAAAGCCAAGAGAAGCCAAACAGTATAACATGTTCCAGCTTAACACCGTAGTGCATCTGGGCAACTGGCAAGAAGCCCTTGGTTTCATTTATTATGTGCAGTTTTCCTGCCCGACTGGCCACAGGGCAGGACATGCCTACCTGGACTTTTTGCTTCATCTCTGCTTGAGCAGAAGCCTTCTAAGTGTTTATTTATAGCAACTAGCAGATTTTCATGTGGGCAAATGAATGTGTTGGTATGGAGAAGCGAGTCAAAGTGATCATGGTTCTATTAAAAAAAAAAAAAAGCCCACGATCAAAGCGTGCATTCCATTTTAACACGCATCTGTCCGTGTGAGGCGCTGCAAACTGCAGTTCAGGCCTTCGTGCATCAGGCTTAACACCTTAGAAAACCTGATCTGGGAATCGCCCCTGCGCTCCTTCCTTAAGTCCAAACACTGACAGGTATGTTACATGATTCTTAGTCCCCTGTTTGCTCAGTTCTGAGATTTATTGGCGCTCTAATTTGAAGCATGGCAGAAATGCCCCCTGTACAGACAGCAGGGGTTTTCCCCACAAAATTTTATTATAATTGTTTCCAGGCCCAAAGGCAAATTATTATAGGGAAGCATGTATTTAAAATAATGCTTGCATTCTTTTTTTTTTTTTCTTTTAAAACTTTGAAAGTGAATTCTGCTGCTCGGTTCATTTTTGAGAGGGCAGATGTGCTGGTTTGTTTTCTGCTGGGCAGCTTCAGCACAGGTACTTGGTAGTTGTAATTAGAGACCACGTTTTTTCACAAACAGCCGGAAACAAATCCAGTCTCTCCTCAGCTACACCACTGGCTGAACGCGGTGGAGCACTCAGAGAAGGTGAGCGTTTCACAACTCACTGGCACAGGACCCTCTCAAGGTATGCATCTGTTAGAAGGTAGAAAACGAAAATCAAAATACCAATGGTCTTGTCTTGCGAAGGAGCTGTGTGGAATGCCTGTGTCTCGGTGGTAGTTAGGGGTTGATGGTAGCTGAACTTTGCCATTGTGGTTCAAGGACTAGCGACTTTTTAAATAGCCTATCACAGGACACACCCTCTTAAAGGTGAAAAAGACTGAAAACATATATAAAATATTTCGAAGAGATGACCTGGCCACACTGGAGACAAGGTGACCACGGGTGGATTGCCAAGGGACACTTCTCTGAGGAATACTGAGTCTAATTCACCCCAAGACAAGGTACAACTTTTCTCCCTACCCTGACTGATGGCACGCTAAGGCAGGAGGCCGCCATGTTGCTCCTCAACTGTCACAATAGTTGTGGCTAACAGTGTGTGCAGGAAAGACAGGTTAACAAGAGGAAGGCTTACCATCTCTTCCCTTCCTTCAGCTCCTCTTTTCCCTTCCTCTTCCCCGTTCTCTCCCTCCCTCTCCTTCTTCATCCGTCCCCTTCCCCTTTCTCTTTCTCCTTTCTCTTTGACAGGGCCTTCCTGTGTTGCTCTGGTAGGCTTTACAGTGGCTACATAGCCCAGTCTAGCCTCCCACTCTTAGTGACCATCTTGGTACAGCCTCCCGAGTGCTGGGATTATGGATGTGAGCCACCATGTCCTGCCACAAAAAAATGCATTTTATTGGTTTCATATGGCACAGAGGCCTTCAGAGTAGAGGAACCAAGGACACTGACAAGGCTGTATTTTATGCTTAAGTTCAAGGAAGAATGGGGCCTTGTACAGAACTGCGATTAGCCAAAAAGCTATGTTATCTAATGCAACCAACTGAAATGGGAACCCTTGCAAGGCCTGTTTGTCTGGATTCTTCTTGGACACTGTGTAGTTCTGAAATCAGTTTTAAGTCTTACTGCCGGCAAGATAGGGGTGAGGGTGAGGGTGGGGGTGAGAAATGAGGGTGGGGGAGGGGGTGTCTTTGGATTCTGGTTGCTAGGACTCCCCTTGTCGAAGAGGAGCATTGACAAAGTCAGAGAGAGTCTGCCTCTGAGAGGCATGCAGAGACCCGAGAGGATCTCTACAGCTCCTCACAGCTCTTCTAGGCATCTTTCCCACAGCCCCATGAGCATGGTGCCACCAACACCAAGTCTTATGTAGAGGAATAATCCAGTCAACTAGAAGCTCACGCTGTTGATGAGGAAGGAAAAGAGAAGTTAAAAATAAAAAAAGCAAAACAAAACAAAAAACAATGACCAACTAAACAAACAAATAACAACAAAACCAAAACCAAACCAAACCAATCCAAAAACCAAAACAAAGAAACCCTCACGTGGGAATCTGAGGGTGCACTGGCAACAAACTTGGGGACTTTGAATACTATCCAATAAAGAGTCAAGTTAATGAGTTACGAATTATCAATGTAATAATTCACTAATTTAGAAGAAGGCGGTCTTTTACTTCTAGTCGTCCTGTCTCATATTTCTGAGTCCTGTGCTTATAGGTTTATATCACCACATCTAGCTTAAAATACAGTCTCAAAATGTAAGGGTTTTTTTTTTTTATTGTATTTGGTAACCCTCAGTTATTTTTATTCTTTTAAAAAGGATTCCTAGCCGGGCAGTGGTAGCGCACGCCTTTGATCCCAGCACTTGGGAGGCAGAGGCAGGCGGATTTCTGAGTTCGAGGCCAGCCTTGGTCTACAGAGTGAGTTCCAGGACAGCCAGGGCTACACAGAGAAACCCTGCCTCGAAAAACCAATAAATAGATAGATAGATAGATAGATAGATAGATAGATAGATAGATAAATGGATTCCTAAAAGTCACCCTACTCACAGATCACGATTGACTTGGTTGCAATTATAAAGTGTAGTTTAGAAACATGTAAATTGTACTTTACAGGAAAGAGAATAATGTGGGTAAGGAAGGTGTTTGTTGTTCCTAGAAGACAGCTTGGCATAGAAAGAAAAACTCCTTAACTCTTAAGGCTGAGACTTCCAGCAGCTTCCAGGGACAACTTGCCTGATAGTTACCTGAGAAACTTGGAAATGTGCTCACTCCTGGGATCCAGGCCAGATCTGCCGAGCCTGTTCCAGTGCAGTTGCGATCAGAACCAGTCTTACCACACACACTTGCAGATGCTGTGTAAGTGCCGACAACTGTCAGGAACTCTTTAACCTACATATTAATTTAGAAGCCCCACCCTGCAAGTGTAAAGCAGTGGGGTGGGGGTGGGGGTGGGGGTGGGGTGGGGGTTGGGGGTGGGGGTGGGGGGTGGGGGCTCCCTGAAAGTCTGGAGCAAAGAACGGGGGACCCCTTTCCTGTTGTGTTCCTGCACTTTGTGAATTATTATTATTTTTTTTACAGGCCAAGCACTCAACCAAGATGATGTTACATTGATGAATAAGTTCATTTTTCCTCGGTTACAAGGCTATGAGGAATATTATTCGGATGCAAACTGTGCATTGTTTCCGTCTTTCCTCATCAGAGGCCCATAATTAGCCAGCCACAACTAGGCATATACAAAGGAAATTGACTATTTCTTGTATGTCATATATTCAATAATATTTATATCAAGGGAAGATAAATAGACACTTTAAAGCTAGCTACAGGAGACAGTGAGGGCAAAACTCAGTAAAACAGTAAATTCTTTAAAGAGGGGGCACAGAT
Source organism: Apodemus speciosus (assembly GCA_002335545.1). Classification (NCBI taxonomy): domain Eukaryota; kingdom Metazoa; phylum Chordata; class Mammalia; order Rodentia; family Muridae; genus Apodemus; species Apodemus speciosus. Next base: position 101,543 of record BDUI01001268.1, read on the forward strand.
GTTGGATTTTCCAAGCATTAATTCATTTTCTCTTTTCCTTTTATTTTTAACCAGAATGTTGTTTAGTGTGTGAGCTCCACGCAGTGTTTATCTTTAGGGATGAACTTATTATCCTCAAAATTTCAGCATATGTATGTTCTCTTCTGTAGCTATCTGCTGAAAGTAAGATTACTTCTGTTTTATTTTAGCAAAGAGAAAAAAGCAAACTGCTAATGCTCACATTTATTCATTCATTTCATCATTCAGCAAATAGTTATTGATGACGTACTCTGTGCATAGCTAAATAAGATAAGGTCTCCTGGAAAAGCTCATAGCTTAAAGYCCTGAGAGGAGGGGATGGAAGACATGCCAAAGGGCTAGAGAGCAGGAATCTAGACTGATCGGGAACTCCACCTTTGCCTTTGTGAGCCCTTGCTTGAGTCTCAGAGAAGGCAACCGAGTTAAACAGCTAACTGGGGTCCTTGAAGGCAGCAATCGAGGGTTAGCTGCAGGAAGGCTGTCTCTGCAGACGTTCCAGGCAGAAGGAATCACTTCTGATTTCCATCACAACCGGTTTCCCATTCAGTTCCAGAGATTCTGATTTGGGTCACACACTCTTGGAAGTATTTGTGAGCAAAGTCGTTAGCGTCTCCATCTAATTCCCTCTTTGTTGAGCCAAGCTGTCATAGGCTTAATAAACAAGCTGTAAGTGTTTACAGACCACCGTTATGATCCGATCCACTCCTTTCCGCTCCTTATAGAATTTTCTGTGGGGGTGGGTCATCCCTTCCTCGCCATTGTTAAGCAGGGTGTGTCAACATCCTGTTTCTTTATGTAATTATCTTTTTAGGATCTGTGATAGTTTTGTCTAATAAAAGACTAGCCTCTAACTACTGAGGCTACTGGTGCAGGATTTTAACAAAGAGATTGTTATATACGAAGAAGGGCGCTGGTGACTCTCAAGAATGCGATGAATTGAAGGCATTTTGTAGTAGTTGAAATCAGCGAGTTATTACAAACTCTTCTGCGATACTACTAATTTCTTTGTAATATCCTTCTAATTGCAGCATATAAACAGAGACAAATGTGAGTTGGACTCTATACACAGTGTATTAATCTTGTCTTCCCTGATTAAAGCCATTTAAATTCCCACTTCTAGTGCAGTTGAACAAAACAGAAAGCCCTAGTCTTTGGTGCTGTCTAGATTCTGGGTTTCCTCCTTTATGAAATGTTTGCTTTTAGTTGGAAATGTGTAGTCTAGAAGAAATCACAGGGTTGCAGGTGCCCTGTGATTAGCTATATGGGAAGTGAAGATGATCAAACTTCCTTCTAGACCCATGAGTCAAATCCTTTGGAAACAATGGAGAGCACGTGTCATGTAATTTTTCAAGTCTTGTAGACGAATGACAGCACTTCTCTGCTTGAGATCTCGTCTGAAAGGCAGGACCTGTTTCCTAGAGCCTTCCCATCACATAGCAAATCTGGAGTCTGCGATTAGACTCAAGAGCTGTTTAACAGTGCCAGAGACATGAGGGAATTTCCACAGCATTTCCTTCAAGCAAGATAATACTCTCCAAGGAGCAGCCTCAGTGTTCGGTCACCCTGACTCAGTGGGAAGAGCGCCACCTATCGACCATGGCTGCAGAGCGAAGGCACCTGGCCGCCCTTCCCGCTCACCCCCACCCCGCCCCCTTTCCCCCCAGAGGGCTGGGGATAATAACCTTCTGAGGTGGTCTGAAGTTCACCTAAGTGTTTTCATATCACGCCTTATAATTTGAGGCAAACACATGAATTTAAATCAGTTTTTCAAACAACCAGGCCTCTCTTCTCATTTACTAGAATGGGGGAAAAATCAGTTTTATTACCTTAAAGATGCCAAACAGTGCCATTTTATTACTGTGGGAAGCTGGAAGCCATTTCCGAACTCTTTTGGCAAGGGTGCTATGTAGAGCGTCCAATTCAGCCCTTTAAGTGTCTTCTGAGAACCACCACACAGGCTGTGATTTACTGTCTCCAGGAGTTAAAGGGACCCTTTCTACCCTGAGACCGGAGAAAGAAAGGTGAAGTGTGTTTACCAGGCATCCCAATGAGACTTGCAAGACCAGGAGACAGACTTGAGCAGGAGGCAAAGACGCTTTGAGGCCATGCACTTTTTTTCAAACAGGGATTTTAATTTCTGTGCTCTCGGTTGCCACGGATCTCTCTAGTGGCTGATTTCATGTAATCTCAAAGACACACTATCATTGGTGTTAATTACAACATGTTCACACACATGTCTCTTCTGCCATTTATGTTATTTTGAGTGTGTGTATATGTGTGTGTGTGGGGGGGGGGCAGTGTTGGCTGGCTTGCCCATATGTTGTCCATAGTCATAAGTATTAGGTCTCAGGAGTAAAAACCCAGAGACAAACAGGATATTTAACTAGAGGACATATTATACTGTGTGTAACTGGCACGCAGTGGGCTTTGTTTAAATACGTAAAAAAAAAATCAAATAATGTTGTTATGCAATCACAAAAATAATTGTTCTGTCACATAAAAGATGAGACGCTGCTAATGTAAAAGAGTTCGATAAATTTCCCTTTTTTTTTGACAAAACTCAGAATCATTGATTTCAAGGAGAAAGGCCAGTCTTCCCTCTGTATTTTTCTGCTTTGATGATCACTGTCAAAAGCAACTCTCTAAAAAGAATATTGTTTCTTTCCCATAGTATACAGCTCAAAAATCTTTCAAGGGCAATAATGGCATGCTTTTCTCTTTTTGTTTATCTCGATTAAGTGAGTAACCCATCAATTAGTTGTTGTAGCACTGCGGAACGGACCTCTGGCCTCGGGCACGCTACGCATGAGGGTGTCTGCTGCTGAGTTACGATCCTAGCCCTTAGCAGAACACTGCACTTATGAACCATAAAATAAAGCTATCTGTAATGGCAGCCTGTAGTTTTCACATATGTTTCTGTAGGTGATATCATTTTCTCACAAAGATGTGGTTATTAATGAGGAGACCATTCTATTTCATTTATTTTTGTTCTGCCAGGCAGGCTCTGTCACTGGGAGAAGACGTAAATTACTGGAAATTGTGAGCACTCTGCTTTTTTAGCATTCAGAGGATATCTCTGTCCCAAAGTAGATCCTACACCCGGCAGGTTTAGGATGTCATAGTGATTCACTGTGGCATTGGGTAAAGGTAACAGAGGCCAGATTCGGCGGTAGTATCTTGCTGCTCAGCGACCAAGAGTTAAGGATGACTCCATCCAGAGCCATCAATGAGGGCCAGACTGTTCTTTGCAACAGTGACTAGGGCACCCAAAGCCTCCGTTCTTGAAGGGGAGTTTGTGCTCTGAAAGGCTCTGGTGGTCAAGGGAAGGAGGAAGTTTCCCAAGAGCAAACCTAACCACCACCTTTCCGAATCAGCGCCAATGGCTATTCCAAAGACAAAACAAAAAGCAGAATTATGTTTTACAATGGGCCAAGAATGTTTCTCTCGATTAAAAACAAGCACCGTCACCCATTTCCTGTATTTGATTCCACTTGCTTTGTTTATACCTGCCTCTCTCCACCTACCGTTTGAGCCAATTCAACCATGTATTTGTGCCATGTTATTCTTTTATCTCTTCATAAAGCTCACCTGTTTGGGTCACTTACCCAAAGAGGTCACGTGCTTCCTGACTCATTCATACACTATTAGCTAATGGCAGAGGACACAGAGGTGGGAGTCTCCCCTCTCAAGTTGCTTGAGATGGCCCCGTGGGACTGAGAAATGGAAGCTGGAGGCACAGTAGAGGGGGACAGGAGGTGATAGCTGCTCATTGAGGGTTGAGAGGCTTGTAAGTCACACCCCTGGTTCTGGGAAGTCTGTCACAAGAGTTCAAGTGTCAGAGGTAAATGATAAGGATGGGGCTGGGGCGGGGGATGAGAACAGGTCATTCAAGGCACAAGGTCTGGTGCCTGTAAAACACGTCATCGTTTATGTTGTCATCGTTAGTGTCTGGTCACAAAATGACAATATAAAGGAAGCAACTCCTTGTCACATTTCATGTGAAGTAATGAAAATGGAATAGTTAAGTTAGTTAAGCTCTCTGCCTCTGGAGGCAGACTCACTCAGCGTGTGAATTTTGACTCTTGTTCATTCTTGTTGACAACCTTGGGGGAAGTCACGTATCTTCCTCTGCTTCAGTTTCCTTTCTTGCAAACTGAAGAACAGCTGTCCATCTCAGGGTGAAGACTCAATGAATTTAAACAGGAGAAACTCAGATGTATGTGGCTTAAAAGAATATCRTGACATTCGTGTGATGTTTAATCTCAAATAGAGTGAGAGAAACGGGAAATTACTAAAGCACAGTTGTGGCGCATTGGTGAGGGTGTTTCTAGAGAGGATTACTACCTAAGGTCAGAGAGATACACCCTAAGAGTAGCCTGCACCATCCTATAGGCTGGAGACCAGGATGCATCAGTGAAGAAGAGGAAAACCATTAGCACAGGCCTTGTGTTCTGCTCTGCAGCACACCACAACCTGAGCCCTTCTCCCCTGCAAGCCTTCAATAGCATAATGGCCTGAGATAGCCCAATTAGTTTTCTCTTCCTTGCGTTGTTTTCTTCAGGCATTCATTGCAACCAATGAAAATCTCACAACAGTAGTTGACTTTTCCTTGGATTACAGCTGTACTATTGATGAAGATTATTGATAACAACACGATCATTCTTTGAGGACATGTCACAAAGCTATCACAAAGTGGGATTCACCACTCCCAACAACCAGAGGCTTGATCCTCCCTAAAACTTAAAACCTGTACAGGATGGAAAAAAAATACCGGAAATAATGCAGGTGCCCTGCATTCAAACTTTCTTTGTTATCTTCAGATTGGGACCATCTAGCAAGATACTTAATGCCTGTACTTGTCATGCACCGGCATACAAATGGCACCGGTATGTCTCTCACGGGCTGTTCTGAACATCCAATGTGATGGTATGTGTGCAACTAGAATCACTCGAAGTTCTGCTCCCTCATCCAAGAAAGCCTTTAAGAGGTGAAGAGAACGAATAAAGGCTAATCTAAGCGTTCTGAGGAAAACATCTTTCCTAAAATACACTCCCGAGTTTGAGAGATCACATATAAATAGTCCCATCTCCATTTGCCAGCTCTGGAAAACACTCTTGAATGTTACTGCTGACTTTGATAGCCTGCCTTGGCGTCTCTGCCAGGACCTGCTCTCTGTTGCCGCTATTCTTAGCACACCCTTGGATAATGCTGTAGGTTAAATGTGGATGGCTCCTCCAATCATGCTGGAGGCAGTAATAATGGCAACTAAGGCAGTCATCCGGAGGGAGAACTAAGCATGAACATCTTCTAACGTGAAGTCTCTCTCTAATGTGTATATATAACATATATGTTATATATACACCATATACATGTGGGATATATTAATATATATAATATATATCCTCTCATATATAATCCTTAGAGTAACTCAAGAGAAGATAGCATAATAGTAATGGAGTAAAAAGCACTGTACATACTAACCTCTTTGCTGGGTATAGATCACATGTACTATTAAGGATTGCTAATCTTATATAAGATTGAAATTCAACCTAAAAATAAAAAAAAATCCTAAATTATATAGGAAAACAGATACTGTACCAGATCTTTTTCTGGAATTATTTTTTAATTGCAAATACTGTTTTAAGTCTCTGAAGCCAGTTGATTCGAACAGTATATGCAGACCAGCTTTAAATCAATTGCACAGAGCTCCATGCTGTTAAAATCTTTGGACTCTCCAACCTCTTTGCTGTGTCTCTCTGACATAACAATTACTTAATACGGTTACATCTAAGGCCAGGGTTCGTTAGTCTGCCCGAAGGAGCACAGAGGTTCCAAGCTGGCATCGCTTCCTTTTATTAATTTTTTTTCCTTGCCTGCAACCCGATTTCTTCTGGGTCTGACCTAATTCCTTTGATGCCCAGGCTGGGAGGCCAGGGCTGATCTGGAGGAAAGGTGAGACAACTGATAGAAGGAAGGAGAAAGACGCGCCCGGGAGCTGTGCTCTTCAAAGCCCAAAACAGCACCCTCAAAGCGAATCAATCCCCCACATTCTACCCTAGTTTGTCGTGAGGAACTCGACGCACTGTTTCTCACACAGGTTTCTCCTCTATCTTCATTCTTTTAGGTAGTCAGTCAGCACTTTACAGCTAGAGCAAAGTGTTGTGGGGGAATGCGGGGTTGGGACGTGATAGAAAATTGCTAATTGGTAGCATGGTACCATGAAACTCAAAGTAAGAAAAAAATGTCTGCTTAGAAAGAGGCCCGCGGCCCTGTGGAAGCCATCATCACGGAAAAGGGTTTCACAGAAGGTCACGTGATGCTCTCAGCGCCTTCCCCAGACTTTGGAACGTGCTGTGATTCAGACTTTCCTAGACCTGTCCATTTATTTATTGTACCTCTGGGTCTGTTCTCAGGAGCAGTTTCCCTTTGGGAAGCAGATTCTTCTTACTGCTCAAATACGCTTCAGACATCTTGTAGTCATTAAAGCGCCCAAGGAGGGCCAAGGGGGCAGATTTTCCTAGCTTCTTTGCTCATCTTGATTTTGGATTACTTTGAGTCTTGAAAAGCAGGAAAACGACATTGACCCTCCTTTGCTTACAAATGGCACATTTCTTTGTTTGAAATGTGAAGAAATCATAATTTTGCATGGGTCTACAGAAATGAGGTGGCGGTGGTGTCCACTTGTGATCTGATGAATGAAGGCTTACAACGCCATCCTGATACCTGCCACCGTCAGAAGAGAAGCTTCATCTCAAGCGAGATTATCAGTGTGGGGACCGTTCTCAGCACAGTGCCCTGCCTCACTATGGGGAGTTTTTTTTTTAAATACTCCTCCAATGCTCATAGTCACAGAATGCTTGGCTTCCCAACTTGGTATTCACGTGACATCCAAGTTCATGTTTCCTAACCATATGAACAGCCTGTGTTCTGTCAGCAGACAGGAGCCACTGAATTTTGGAGCTTCTCTCCGGCCTGCCTCGGGTGCCTAATTGACGCCGCTTCGTGTTTCAGAATATAGTTGCAGATTCTAAAACCTTATCTTAGGCATTTTAAAGACCAATTTATTCATAGGCTATTTATAATGCTACTTGGTACAAACCTTACTTTCTGTGCTTTTGCAGTAAATGAGAAAAATAAAAAGAAATGAAACGGAAGAACTTGCCTGGTCCCGAGTTTTGGCACCAAATGAATGAAATAAAGAAATGAAAAGGAAAGAATACGACTGCCCCTAGGTACGGTGGAGGAGAAAGTTTATTGTAGATAAAGGGGGCTTTATTGTAGACTGCCAGAGGCTGGGACATCTTGGAAAGTCCAGAGTGGACATGACCTTGAACCAAGCCATGTGAAGAAAGGGGGTGGTGAGGAGAGGCAGACCTAGATGCCAGAAAGGTAAAGGGTAGAAAAAGAGACAAGGTAACCAACATGGTTGGATTATGTAGGGGAGGGGAGCTGGGGGAAGGACTGCCCAGCCCCGGGCTGGAGAAGATTAGGTATATGCCAGCAAGGCGAGGCAAGGCAGGTCCTTTAACGGGTAGGGACTGAGGGTTGCAGGGAGAGCCTGGTGGCCCGGTCCTGCTCTGATATGCTAATGGGCACCTCAGTTAGCCTGTTATCCCAGGTTTGAGACCCAGTATCCAGGAATGGTAGGTTTGCATCGTTTATATTTTCCTTTATTCATTTCTACTAGGAAGGGAGAATAGGAGAAGTCAGGGAAGGAGTGAGAGAGGAAGAGAAGAAAGGGGGTCTTAGAACCAGATAACTCACAATATATGAAAGTAACAGCTACAATTAGTTACAGATAGAATAAGTTAGAAGGCATATGCAGGGCTGTGTATTGCTGCTCTATTTTATTTAGCGTGAGCCCACAGAACCAATGTTTATACAATGATGGAAAACATTGCCGGTTTGATCTGTTTCTGAAAGAACTGGAAAGGTCACTTTAAAGCAACTTTGCTCTGTGCCATCTCCTACTTGATACAAAGAAGTAGAAGGTCATTTATTAGAATGAGCTGGTGCCGCTTTATGTCTCTGGCCCCTCCCACATACAATAATGAGCAAGTACCCAAGACCAGAAAAATCCATCTTCAATTTAGACACGGAATCATACCTGACACCCAAGGCCCTCCCCCTCCCCAAGTTTAGAGGTTTACACTGCTTGGTTTGAGACCCATTGTAACACATGTGTTGGACAGGTAAAAAATTAATTTGCATTTGTAAATGTGTACGCCCTTGGGGATAGTTGTATTCATGCACAGGTGAACCAGGATCTTTTAGCAGTAAATCTATGCAGTTGACATTTTTATAACTCTCTCTTTTTTTCTCTCTCTCTCTCTCTCTCTTTCTCTCTCTCTTTTAAATTATTTTAAGCACAGGTCTAAGTATGTGAACGGCTGATTCTCACTATTAAGATGCTTGTTGAAGTCATCTTTGGGTTTATGTTATAATTTATGTGGCTTATAAACAAATATTAGGTACAAACATTATATGTGTATACATTTATTTTTCTAAGACGCCAACATTTTTATTACTAAATTCAGTAAAGAAATCATTTATTTCTATCTTATTAATACACCGCCCATTCATAAAGGACTCCAATCATACCAAAATAAGAAGACACTTTAAAAAAATGACCACGAACATGATACTCTTATAGAACATCTAGAAGAGATTGTTTCTATTCTTGCTTTTTTTTTTAATGCAAAATTATGAGACTCATTCGGTAGAATGGCTCCACATAAGCTGCGCTCTGCAAAATTCCCCTGCACACAATTTTATTTTTACAGAATTCTGATGAGCTGCGTGTGGTGCTGTGGAATTCTTCAAGCGAGCTAGACCTAATGCTTATGATAATGATCATAGCAATTACAAACACAATAGATACCCATCGCCTCTGATGAGCTCTGAATTCCCTAAGAAAGGAAGACCCATCTCTCTCCCCGAGTCCTCCCCTCAGCCTCATTGCTGATAACTGATAGGCAAAAATGTCACAGCCTCATTGCTGATAACTGATAGGCAAAAACGCAAGGCAAGGATGCTCTAATGCCGCAGCGAAACAAAAGTAAAACTGCCCTCTTCCTCCGCATGTTCTGCTAACCCCTTTCTCAGATGATCTTGGCAGCCTTACCTCTCTGCCTCCCTCTCCTGCTAACCTCTCTCTGATAGCCAAGCCGGCTCTCCCCCTCCCTCTCTCCTCTCTCCCGCTGTTTCATTACATTTTCTTATGTGCATACCATCAAGTCCTCTTGGACACATAATAAGATTTGTGCCAGACTATGTTTCTTGGCTTTAATGGTTAGTTAGCTTTCCAGAATCCACACACAGCTTTATACATGCTTTTATTACTGACATCATGAGAACGCATCGCCCCTATGTTTACAATCGGGTGTTCACCCTTAAATAAAAGCCAGGAGACCCGGGTTGTTTAAGGGAATCTTTGAAAAGCAGAATAAAAACAGCTGTTATCTGCTCGAACCATTTCATTTGCTTTCATGATCTGCATGGTAATGATGTGTAGCAGTGGGCAGTCTCCTGAGCTCATTATCCACCCTACATCACAGCCTCATTCAGGTCTGAATTAGGGCTCTGTCCCAGAGTTCCAGCACAATAATTTCACCCTCACATCTAACAGGTGCTGGTGTTTGGGGGGCGGGAGACACGGGAGCATGAAACACCCATGCTTGCTCCCCACTGACCTCCGGCTTCGAGAGGCTGGGTTTCACAGGCAGCGTGGGGTTGAAAGCACAGCCAGCTCTTTACTGAAATCTCACTCACCAGGGACACATTGTACACATCCCCTTGTCAAACCAACGAACAATAGGGTGGTCCTTATTAATCAAAGCCTGGCTAAACCAAGTGCAGATGGGAGGGCAAGTGGACTTCTCCATGAAGATTTCTAGAAACAGGAGGAAATGTCTTTCACTCTCCTTTAAGAGACAGTGGCCAGAAAAGAGCTCAAATCAAATTAAATCCAAATGAAAGGAAACAACAGAAATAAATACAAAACGTTCAATAACATTATTGTCAATATCCAAAGCAGAGGGCTGATGATCCTTCCTGACTGCCAGTCAACTCCGCGTTCCCCAACTCATTCTGAGGATGCGCTGGCATCTGTTAGAGACAAACTCTTAAGTTGCTTTGAGCCCCGGAGTCCTCTTCTCTTATAAGAGACCTTGATGACTGCAGAGCAGAGTTTTACTTAGCTCGAAGTCAGTGACCTTGAAATTCTTGGTGGCATCTCCTATGGAGAGTACAGCTCATCCCTGACAAACACACCCTTTGTTGTCTTTAACTAACAACAAAAATTCTCCATAGCTATGGTTGAAATGTTGGGGATGGTGAGATGGTTCAGCAGGTAAATGTGCTTGCTGCCAAGCCCCATAGAGTGAGGGTTGATTCCTGGGGCCCAAACAGCAGAGAGAGAGAGAGAGAGAGAGAGAGAGAGAGAGAGAGAGAGAGAGAGAGAGAGAGAGAGAGAGACTCACTTCTGCAAGCAGTCTTGTGACCCCTATGCATTTTTTGTAGCACAAGACAAAACAAAAAAAGGGGAGTGTTTTGAATATGTATATATAACGTATATTACATATGTGTAGTGTGTGTGTTTGTGTGTGTGTTGAGCGTAATGAATTGTGACTCAGAAAAGCAAAAGTGTTACAAGAACACACAGGAGCTGGAGAAATAGTTCAGTAGATAAACTGCTTGAGGACCCTGGAGATCACTCCAGGACCCATGTAAAAATCCTGGGTAAGATTCTAAGAATTAAAATGCTGGTAATCCTAGGACTGTGGAGGTGGACACAGGAGGATCCCCGAGGCTCACTGGTCAGCCAGGCCAGTGTAGTTAAATTCCAGGTCACTTACAGACTCTGTTCCCCTGTCCCACTCCCACCCCCAAACCCCAAGGTGGACAATGAGGGAAAACTGATTAAGTCAGAGGTTGACTTCAGGCCTACAGAGGCAACACACACACACACACACACACACACACACACACACACACACACACACATATGCCTGCACATACAGCAACATGAGTGTGTGCACACGCACACACACACACATAACACACACACATAACACACACACATAACACACACACACATGCACACACACACATAACACACACACATAACACACACACACATGCACACACACACATAACACACACACACACACACACACACACACACACAGCCTAGACTCTAGGGTTGCCCTTTTATGATATTTGCTGTGGTGCCTAAGCCTCTTGGGATTTAGAAGCATGGGTCGGGGTCTCTTGTGGGAATGGTGACTTTCTGGAAAACCAGGTACTACTCTTTAGGAATGATCTATCTCAGATGTTTTAGCACAATCAATCCCATTTCTCTTGTCACACCGGTTCGTTTTCTTGTAGTTCAGGTGGTCCTTCCATGAAAAGGAGTGGGGGATGCTGAGATGCTACTCAACACACACAAGCTTTAAAACAAGGTTTAACTCGATTCATATGTGAGAATTCCTCTGTGAAGTCCTCATGCAGAGGGTGTGTGGCTTCCATGGATAAAACAACCCAGTGGTATGAAGACAACTGGGGACCAGCGCTTTCTCCAGCTGAGAGCTTTCATGAAGCGAGGCCTGTGTTCTCCTCTCCTGTTCTCGGTGAAGAGCCATCGACAGAATAGAGTAACATGTGGCTAAAGATTGTTTTAAAGGCTCTTCTTAAACTTTTGCAAGATAATTGGAGTCCAGATGGAAATTTTTTCTACTAATAGATTAAATATGTGTGAAACCTCAGATTAATTATAAATATCTTTTTCAGGAGGACTACCATTTTATAGCTTTTCATGAGGAGATAATGCTTTATTGGATTTTGAGGGAAAATGAAATAAAATCATTATATATAAGCATTCTCTCTCACACACACTAGAATCATGATTCCACAGTTACTTTCTGGGAGAAGGAAAAGAGATTATCCAATTGATTTTTAAAACACTTGTTGGAAAAATTGCAAAATTCCTTGTGAAAACAGGTTCTATTATTTTGGAAATGTGATATTTTGTTCTATATGTATGAAACAGTATATTCCAGTACTCGTTCAGCGAGCTTCTCTCTTGAGAAGTCCTTGTCCACTCCAGGATGTTTAAATGCTCTTTTCTTAAGCCTTTCTTTCTTTTAATGCCTGTGCTTAAGTCTATATTTAGACTCTTTCTTAAACTCCAGCTTTTCTTCATGAAAAACCACTCCAAGTAACTCCCTGAATATGTGGAAAAACAACCAATTCTAAATCAACACAGAATCTTTGGCAAACGCTGAAGACTTCATTATTCCAATTTCCTGGTGGTGTTGAGTAAGTGATAATATCTTACTGAAATTCACTTTCGATGAGAAACTGGAGTACATCATGTTCCCCTTACAGAGTGGGCATTCCTTAGAAAACACTTGCACATGCCCAACAAAGCTTTCTGGGAGGCATATCAAAAACCAGTGCAGTGTATGCACCCCAGAGTGTAAATTCATGCACCATTGCCTATGTGGAGAAGACAGTTGTGAGAGGACATCAAGTAACGGAAACTTAATGGTCCCAGGTTATTCTCTTGGAATGCCAGCAAAGGCTTTTTAGAGTCTTGCGCGATCCATGTTTACATACAATCCAGGCACTACCAAAGACTGCAGGCTTTAGAAAGTAATCTTAATTTGTATATTATTCAAACTTAAACTATAAACAAAACGAAATAAATAAGCAAGGAGTAACCATCATTTATGTCTCTGTTACAAGGGACAAGCAAAACTGGAGAGGGAGATGGTGGGAGGGGAGAACGGGCACGTGAGTGTGGGCGGGGCTTGTTTGATGGGGAAGTAGGAGATGAAGGGGGAGGAAGAGGGGACTCTTTCCCCCTTGGAGAGAGTATTGGGCCAGTGGAATCTTGTAGCGATGTCTCAGAGCATGGGTAGACAGACAGCAGATCAGGGCAGCGATGAGTCTCATAGCTCTCCTGTGTGCCTTCTCCATGTTCACAGATCCTGAATGACGCAGTAGAAAGAGCAGGCTCTGGGGGTTCTGACTTGATTCTGTCCCTGCCATCTGTGTCATCTTGGCCTGAAAACAGCTTCCCCTGCACTTCATTACATTATCTCACGTACAAAACATGGCCTCAAAACATCGTAAGAAAGTTTGGCATGATGGTGCCCATCTGTAAGCCCAGAATGCAGGACATAGAGACAGGAAGATTAAAGAGTTCAAAGTTATCCTCGGCTAGCAAGTGAGCCAACCTGGGTTAGTGGGCTCTTCCCTCAAATATGAAACAAAACTTGTAAAAGAAACATTGTGTACAAAAGTTCTTGGAAGATTGTTTGGGAAATACAATATTCCACAAGACCTTGTTACAAAGTATTCTTAGAAGAGTTCTCCAAGCTGGGCAACAATATTTTTATTTAAAGGTTATTGAGGCCTCAAAGTCGATACAGGAGCTTGTCAATGGTAGCAGGAGGTTGATACTCTTCACATCTTATTCCAGGACCACAGCTACATTGTGCTCTAGAACATTTCACAGGGCATAGTGTCTGGATCCAGGATCACTTAAAAAACCAAGCAAGAGGGCTGGTGGGAGGGTTCAGTGGCCAAGTGTGCTTGCTTCCAATTTTGACAAGCTGCTTTCTATTCACAGTGAACCACATGGCAGAAGTGTACCAACACATACACATTGCCTTCTGACATCCACATGCATGTTTGAGCATACCACCAGCACCAGCACCAGCACCAGCAACAGCACCAGCACCACCACCAGCACCACCACCAGCACCAGCACCACCACCAGCACCACCAGCACCAGCACCAGCACCACCACCAGCACCAGCACNCCACCAGCACCACCAGCACCAGCACCACCAGCACCAGCACCACCAGCACCACCAGCACCACCAGCACCAGCACCACCAGCACCAGCACCAGCACCAGCACCAGCACCAGCACCAGCACCAGCACCAGCACCAGCACCACCCATGGTAAATACAAGGGGGAAAACAGAACCAAGTAAGAAACTAACATGGTTTTCTGATAAACATCAAAGATGTTGGGTTCACTATTTCTCACTATCATTGGTGTAATTAGAGGTGGATAAAGACAAACATCTAAGTCACAGAAATACAAGTGCGTATCCCGTGCTCCCTGACTGCGGTTATGATTTTTAAACTAATATTTCTTTTCCATGAGTACCTCCTTATTCACTTCCCGATAATAACACTAGGTTTAATATGGGAACTCAGAGGTATCATCATTAAATGAAAAAATTGCTATGCAAATTCCAATAAAAAATTAATTGTTTCTATTCTGGGCTTCATCACCTTATACCAAGGTCAACTCATCAAGGATTCCACCCGCCCCCCGGATTTCTTTGAGATGATCAGAACTGTTATTTAGTTTTTCTCTGGGCTAATTCATCCTTTATCTGTTGGAGCTTCAATGACATGTTTAAAAAATGCTCCAAAAATTGGGAGTCCTGTCTTGGGGAACACCATGAAGTGCCAGTTGCTCCCTGTAGATCTGGCACCTCACAGGGTGCTAAGCATGGCCTCGGATACTTGCTTGGTTAATGTTTGCCAGACATTAGCATGGCATGTCAAAAGGAAGGCTGGGGACATGGCTTGAGAGTGAAGATGCTTGTCAGCATCCCAATGACCTAAGTTTAATTCGGAACTCCCATGGTGGGAGGAGAGAGATGACTCCCTCAAGCTGTCCTCTGACCTCCAGAGGAGCACAGCCCACTCTTCATGAGTAAATAAAGGAAGCTTAATACAGTCCAACAGTACTTTCATCAAGAACTTCAAAGTTGGAGGCCCTTGGGAAGAATAAATGAGTCTTGGGCCTAACAGCCAACCGGCAGAGATGGTGTGCCACTGAAATAGAGACAGTGCACAAATGTGGATTGTCCAAAGTTCCCGAGACCAAACGTGCAGACAACGTTACCTCCAGTCTTTCCAAGAAGCGAACATGGTACTATTAATAACACCGATAACAATGAAAAAGATTGACTTTAAAAAGATGGGGATACTGGGTTCAAGAGGAAGTTTTCTTTTCTTTTCACGTTTTTCCCACTTCRAGTAGAAGCCTTTTCTGTAATTTCATTAAAACAAGCTGGCTGTAGGTTCCAACAATGGCTTCTGGAAGGGGGAGTGTCAGCTTTCCCCGGTGGATGTTCTAAGTCTGTGCCAAGGAAGGGTCTCCCCTCAGGGACCCCTGGGTGCAGGGGCCCGTGTGTGAGTCATAAAGGAAGCACTTTCTTCATTGAACTCCAGAGAGAAGTTTCTGTACTGGGCAGGTGAAGTAACATACCTGGAGCCCGGGAGGCAGAGGACCGTATTCCCTCCTGACCTCAATTTCCCAGAGACACTGCGCTGCCTGTGTGTGTGACCCACTCGTTGGAGAGACTGCAGGGCTGAGGACAGCTGCAAAGCTCTCAAGAGATGCCTACCCCAGTCTGGGTGCCTAGGCTGACAGTGGTCTTGGCACGCAGTAAAGGAAAGAGACCGGTTTTCGCTGGTATTTGAGGAAAGAAAGGGAGCCTCATTTGGCTGTTTGGAAGGAATGTGTGTCACTTACCAAATCTGCCCTTGTCTACTTAGACCAGTCTAATAACACTTCATCCTTTAGGAGAGAATTTGACTCTTTTATTTCTCCTCTGTGACTGGACAGGTGATTGCATTTTGGGGGACCGTCATATGGGTTTAAGCATAATATACGTTTGTGTTTCTTCTATGTGGAATATGAAAGTTCAAAATAGAGTACAATTATTTGGGTTTTAGTTGCCTAAATAGACAGTGTCTTATTACCTAGTGAGTTCAGACGGGTACCTGAAGATGGATTTGCATGATTACCTCATGGGCAATCAGGTAATTCTTGAAGTTGATAGATAAAAATTCTAATGACGAGCAAACAGTATAGGAAGGTGAAGGACAATGGCCCGTGCAGAAGGAATTCATAGCATCACACACACACACACACACACACACACACACACACACACACACACACGCACACACGCACACACAGGCACGCACACACAGGCACGCACACAGGCACACACACATACACACACATACACATACATATATACACACACAAGCACACACACAAACATACATATACATATACACACACACATGCACACACACAGGCGTGCACACACATGCGTGCACACACATACACACATGCACACACACATACACACATACATATATACATACATATACATACACGCAAACACACATACACATACACGCAAACACACATACACACGCATATGCACACACATGTGCACACACACATACACATACATATACACACTCGCGGGTGCATACACACACATACATATATGGTATGGGTGTGCTGTATGTATATCCATGCAGATGCGTAATACAGTTTTTCTCCATTGGCTACTTAGCTGCAGAACAGCCTTTCATGATGGAGAAGGTCGGAAGGATCTTCCCATTTCTAGTTTCATGTGGGTTTCTCTTTCTGTCTCGCCGTCAGGTTAAAGGTCAACAACACCCAAGAAGGAAAAATAAACCCGAGTGGCAGAGACTGGAGGACCACTGGGTAACTTAGGACAATACAGAGAGGTTTTTATCTGAGAGAGAGAGAGAGAGAGAGAGAGAGAGAGAGAGAGAGAGAGAGAGAGAGAACGAGCACGAGCGGAAGGAAGGAAGGAGGAGGTGCGCTGGGAGGCTGAGGTAGGAGAACTGTGAATCAGGCCATCTGGGTTACAGAATGAGATTCTATCTTAAAAACAGCAGCAATGGAACAGGACAGGAAGCTTGTGCAAATTTTTGTTTGTTTTTTAATCAGAGTTAAGATGGCAGTG
The DNA here is from genome assembly GCA_002335545.1 of Apodemus speciosus. Classification (NCBI taxonomy): domain Eukaryota; kingdom Metazoa; phylum Chordata; class Mammalia; order Rodentia; family Muridae; genus Apodemus; species Apodemus speciosus. The sequence continues at coordinate 118,389 of BDUI01001268.1, forward strand.
GCTGTGAAATGAGTTTGAGGGTAAGAACGCAAGCTAGAAAATCTGAGTTTGACCTCCTAAGCCATAATACAAAGAAAGAACTGACTTCTGGACCTGTTCCTCATTTCCTATGTGCCCTCTCTCTCTCTCTCTCTCTCTCTCTCTCTCTCTCTCTCTCTCTCTCTCTCTCTCTCTCTCACACACACACACACACACACAAACAATAACATTTAGATGTTAAGATGAGCAGAGGTTTCCCTCAGAGTCAGGATAAGGAGAAGCTGGGCTGCAGCAACCCCGAGGATGCTGTCCCCACCCTCACACCCCGAGTCTGAGGACGTCCCCCCCACCTCTCACATGTCCTCCTGTGCTTCTTCACACAAATGTTCTGGAACACGAAGTTTTGTTTTATCTGAAGCTTCTGCACAACCAAACTGAATCACCCGTCTTTTTCCAAAACAACACAGTCAACTGGGACTGTTTAAAGGCTGCTTTTGGAGAATTTCTGATTCCCCTAAAACTATAATTGCCAATAAAAATTTTCACAATGAAATTTACCTCCGTGTAATGAGAGATTAGGGAACCAGTTACACTTTCCCTCTTCCCCCCTTTCCCTTTGTAGTGTTGGGGGACGCGCTGGAGAGGGAAGGGCAGGCAGCTGGAATCTATAAGAATCTGGAAACATCAACAGTGTTGAAATTTACACTGCTGCATGCAGATGTTATCAGGAAACCAGAAAAAAAATGCATACAAACAAGGAGACCTTACTCAAGAGCCGTTCCTCTGTTCAGGACACACGATATCACAGTCGTCCACTTCTGAGGAACACTATTGGTCCGTAAGATGGAGCAGGTGATGACAGCCAGGTTTGACAAAAGCTTCTCCAGCTTGGTGACACAGACATGGTCTATACCAGATAATGGACTTAAGCATGCTTTTTTTTTTTTAGCCTTTTAATATTATATTTAAAAAGAAAGGCGCAGCTAATCACGGGGTTTGGTGCCAGTTCACACAGTCTTCCCTCCGGGGTTCCAAGTTCATAGGAAAACTCCCAAATCCTAATTCTTCCGGGTGTGGCGTCTAATATGCTCCCAGGGGAGAGGCTGGGACCCATCTTCATTGCTAATTCGTAGCTACCTTACCTGGCAGAGACTGGTTAATCTGTGCGTGGTGTTTGGGACTGTGGGATTAGAAGAATACTCTCTACTATAGACAAGGTTTCCTCTCTAATGTCCTCCGGGCTTTATTTGCCCACTTCGCAACTTTGTTAGTATTCGCTTGCTCCTGCAGCCTAATTCTGAAGGAAGTATTTAACACAGAGGAGGCTTCATGTCCACAAAGACCCCAAGGCAGCAAAAGTTACTCAGGAAGGTCGGTGCAAAACTAGATATCACAAGACTGTTCAAACTCTTCCTCTGAAGATAAGATTCGTTTTTGTTGTTGTTGTTGTTTTTGTTTGTTTGTTTGTTTGTATTGTTTTTCTACTTGCATCTGTACAGGAGGGGGCTCCTTAAGGCCAGAAAAAGGTTTTCTTAGGGGTTGTTTGAGGAGTGGGAAGGGCAGGAGGTGTGCATACGGTGCTTTTATGCGTGGTTTAAGGTAACCAACTCTACTCCTATTGGAAAATAATCTTGAACTGTGTGGACAGTATAATGCAATCAATCAAATATGAAACAAGAGATTAGGTAGGTCTGGATTCACATCTTGCTTATTTTTAGTTTTTATTTTATGCATGTGTATGTGTAAGTATGTGTTTGAGTGTGTGTATGTGTATGTGTGTGTATGTTTTTGTGTGTATGTGCCTGAGTTTGTGAGTGTGTGTATGCATGTGTGACTGTGTGAGTGTGTATGCGAGTGTGTGTATGTATGTGAGTGTGTGTGTATGTGTGTGCCCATGCCCATGCCCATGCCCATGTGAGTGTAAGTTCCCCAGCAGGCCAGAAGAAGGTGTTATCTGATGGAGACACTTGATACACAGGTATTGGGATCTAAGATTCTCTGGAAAATCAGAACATACTCGTAAGCACTTAGTCATTGTCCCAGTATCTATTTTGATTGTCTAGCTGGAGAGTGATGTGATTTTGCGAGCTGCCTTTTCTGAGGCTTCATGCTTCTCATTCATAAACTGGGGATAATGATCCCTATAGAAACAAAGTAAAAATGACCAAATAAAATATATAATGTAGTAAGTCAAGTGTTTATCACAATGTGAGAATTTAACCACAGCAGAGAATGTTCTTGAGGTTTCTATGTGCATGACCAAAGGGATATAAGGCTCATGGTGATACATAGGGAGCGGAGGGTTCACATGGGGGTGTGGGTAGGAAGAGATACTCTTGGTCTATTCGAGAGGGAGAATGCTCAAGGCACAGATAGAAGCGATGGCAAGGAATATTAAAATACCTGGCATTTCACATTCTATAAGAAAGTTCTGGAGAGTGACTGCAGGAGGAAGGCAGCAGAAGATCCGGCCTCTTGTGGTCAGTGTGAACAGCAGGGCTGACTTTTATCAGTCAGACCTGCTAGGGAGGCAGTCCTTGCCTCAGTTTCCCTTTCTATTTAGTTACTATTACTGTTTATATTTATTCATTTATTGATACAAGGTATCCCAGGCTAGATTTTTAATTCACTGTGTGATAGAGGCAGACTCCGAGCTCTTGATCTTGATCAGGATATCCAGTTTCCATGTCCTGCGTGCCAGGACTTCAGGCATATATCATCACACTGGTATCTGATGTTGAGGCTTGAACCTGGGGCTTTGTGCATGCGAAGCAAGCGTTCTACCCACTGGGCTTCAAACCCAAGCCTCCACTCCTTGTCCACCTGTTGACTTTCAGGCTACAGGAGCTACATACACACGACCACATCTGACTCCTCTATCAACGGCCCGAGCCCTTAAATGTGCTCAAGAAGTGAGCTGACTGCACCAGCGAATCAGAGTTCCCGACAAGGGCGGTCATTTATCCTCTTTGTTAACAAACCTGATTGCCTTTTGTCCTTTAAAATAGCAAATGCTACACTGCAGCTCAAAATAGATTTCTAACTTGGTAGCTGCCCCATGATTTTTAGCACGTAGGTCTCTTTTAAATGTCCAAACTCTCCACGAGTGTTTGTACTTGAATTATCTTGTGATTACAAAAGTGTATAACACAGCAGGTGCATAGACAGCTCCCACATATATTCAAAACTAGTTCTATGAATGGTGTTCGTGGCTGAATCCATATGATAGTAAAACAATTGAAGACTTATAAAAAAAAAAGACACCAAGCAAGCAAGCAAGCAAGCAAGCAAACAAACAAACAAACAAACAAAAAGTATCAGTGGACAGTGGTCATGCAGCCTTTAATCCCAGCAAGCAGGAGGCAAAGACAGGTGAATCATTGAGTTTGAGGCCAGCCAGGTTTATAGAGTGAGTTCCAGGACAGGCAGTGCTACACAGAGAAATCGTGTGTATGTGGGGTGGGGGGAGTAGGGGGAGAAAAGAAAAAGAAAGGGAAAGAAAAACTAGTTAATTTATTAAAGACATCATAAATAATTACAGGACTAGAAAACACAATATGTGGTGGGTAAACGTTCACCGATAGAGACAAATGCCTAAGGACACATTGGAGAACATATCAGATTGCAGCAAGGAATATATAGATTTCCCACTATATATGAAAGCCACACTACTCTGCTTGGTTTAGCATTTGGAAGAATACAGTAAAGTGGAGTCACTGTGCCTGGGTGGGGCCTCTTTGGCCCACCTTGTTAACTGTTACATTGTTGAACGGTCATTGTATAATAAAAGGAATATTTATATTTTGATTAAAATTGCACATCCATGCATACATGGYTTCTTTCGTGTGTGTATGCACATGCTCACATTCCTCCCCCACTCAGACCACCAACTTTTCTGATCAGTGGGAACGCTGTTTGACTCGTGGTCTTTGTGGAAATTTCTGCAGATTCCTGGACTTTCCCTGGGCCCCGGATTGGATCTCRCATTGACAGTCTTCCTAACCAGCTGAGCAGCTAGTGAGGTTTTAGGTGCTTTCTGGTTGTATTGCTTCACTTTTCTGCTCATGAATATTATAGGAAGATCCAAGTTAGAATGGAGAGCCCAGAACTCTGGAAGTTCATTTCACAGTGGAGGCCCAGGCCCTTCCTGCTCCCTGTTTTGGGAGAGCCCAAAGCAGAGGTGACAGGGTGGTAGGCRCACATCCTCTGAGAGAGGAAGCCCAGAGTGAGACCACCCCTTCACCCGTGTCACAGGTCGTTTGGTGAGGAGTGARTCRTACTGGAATCTCACCAGTCTACACACTGAAGCTAGAGTTCAGATCAGCCACTGTGAAACTGGGTATGCCATGACATTTGTTTTAGAGATGGTGGTTCACAGTGAAGAGGTTCAGAATCGTGTCTGGCTCACATCTCTGATGATACCCGGTCAAGTGCCTAACAAAGTGCTTTTCAGGTGAGGATCATCAACAGATGGCAGGTGAAACAATGATTAAGTCATATTTAATAGTTGAAATGACTTTCCAAGATCCTTTAGCAGGGAAATAATACATGGAACAGAATTCTGATCCTCCCTTCCTGACCCAAGCCTCTTTCAATTCTATCTTAAAATTATTCTTTGCCTAGGTCTCGGTGCATGCATTTAATTTGACTTTGTTTTCTTTCTACATCATTTGTAGCTTTAATTTCCTTTAAATTTAATAAACATAGCAAGCTAGTTTTCAACATCTCATTATTTTTATTACCCTTCTATTTTCTTCCATAAGTCCATGTTCATCTATTTTATTCACTTGAAAAATAACTTAAAATCACTTTGGATGTTCCCCTCTTTGGTGTGTTTCTCAGACTAAAATCTTATCTGTAGTAGAAGAAAGTATCTGATTGCTCCCAGGGCCTTTCATTTCAGTGAGGTCGTGCTACTGAATGTGTTGTGGTTCAGTAGGGTTATTTATTAAGATGATACCTTTTGCTAAAAATAGCTGAGAGTTCTATATTTAAAAAAGTGTCTAAGAGACGGCCAGGATATAAGCATTTAGGACAATCCTGAAGAAAAATGAGGATCCAGAGAGCTGAAGCCTTTGCCATGAGGGTGTTTTTGCATCTTGTCAGTTTGGGATTACAGTGCCACAGTCTTTTAGGGGCACCAGGTGACATGCCTGTGTTGCAGGATTTTCTCTGTCCAATCACAGTAGGGCAGTGGGAGGCCTGTGATTGGACAGGGAAAGGGAGGCGGAGCTAAGAGTGGAGGAGCGAGGAGCGTCTCAGGGTAGAAGAAGGAAGATGGCTGCTGACTTGTACCGGTGTGGTGTTTTCCAGCCACAAGTAGCTATGATCTCACAAGGTTAGAAACATTGGGATAAAGCTTTTATCATTATCAATTGGCTCTGAAATTATTGTATTGGCATCTTGCAAACTGATTTTATTGATATATAAATCTGACCGGTTAATTAAGCTTTAAGAGTCTTGTTCTACCAGGTAATTAGGTGTTGAGATGGCTGACCATGGGTGCGTGGGGTGTTGTGTGGTAGTGAGAGGAACTCAGTCCCACCCCCGCACCCCACCCCCTTGCCAGAGAGATGGCTGGAGAGTTGGAGGACTGGCAGGAGCATGAGAGTATAGTCCGGCACCTTGAAGAGTTGACAGGTTTGTTTATTAGTATGGCCCACAACAGGCCTGCATTCGGACATGCATCCTACATGGTGCCAGTAAGAACCCTGTTGAGCATTCTATTCTGTGCTTCTACTGGGAGCAACTAATGTCCTAGTCTTCTTAGACTGTTAGGAGAAAATGCCACTGACTTAAAACAACAACAACAACTACTACTAATATAACAAACCCCCCAAATAAGCAGAAAGCTCTTTCTTTCATTATTATACCTAAGAAGTTCACCAAGGCATAGGCAAATAAACTGCCTTGAACCCTGTTTGTAAACCATTAACACTGTCCCTGAGGGCTCTGCCTTGTGGACCTAATTGCCTCCAGGTCATCTGTTGTCTTCACCTGGTGTTATAATTTTAACATGTGTAGGCTTAGGTATATTTGGATCTTAGTAATTCAGTATACCGCATAGGAAGACAAGAAAAGACAAGGAAACTCATCAACATCTCTGGATTTACAGCCCACACTGTGTGCCGCTTTGGGGACCCGGGGTTCTTCAGCCTGCGCACCTGGTCTGAAGTGGTGCATGGCGATATGTAGCAGTAGCTATAGCAGAATCAACAAGCATGCTCTCTGATGGAAGGCCCCTCAGGGGTAGGCCCCAAGGACGTCATAGATCAATACACAGGAGGCCAGGCAGTACATGTGAGGATCAAGGGAAATCACTCAGAAGGAACGGGCTTACTAGCATTAGATGTCATAATTACCGGTCAAGGTGACAGCAACTTTTCTTGCCACAATTAAGGATTTAAACACAAGCTAATAAAGAGTTGTGGGTAACAGAAGCTGTGAAGAATAATTCAAGATATTTGAAAAAGCCTTGCCTGGCCAAGTTTTAGAAAAGATAACTTCAAGAACCCAAATCAAAACCCCATGAACCAATTTAACAGGGTATAAATACTGAGAATGGTAGGTCAGTAAAATTATTCAGAAGTTAATTTCAGAAGTTGAGACACAGAATAACCTCAAGGAAGACAGAAGATGTTGAACGTAGACTGGAGCATTGTAGTATAATTTAGAGCCCCAGAGGAAGGCTGGAGAAGATTAGACACTACACCATTCAGAAAGGGAGATTTTTTTTTATCAGTTGACACAAGACACTAATCCATAGACTCAAGAGGCAGCTTCTATTTTGAGGCAGGATACATAGAGGAAAAACTACTCTACTCGCATCTCTGTTAGACTGTAGACAGCAAGAACCCTTAGAGCACAGTGCATAGCAACGGGCTGACAAACAAGTTTAGACAAGTGAGCTTACTGCCAATCAACATCGACAGTTCTGAGGTCAATCTGCCTTGTCCAATCACATGACATAGAGAGTTCTGAGGTCAATCTGCCTTGTCCAATCATATGACATAGACAGATTATTTTATCATCTCACCTTCAGCCTCTTTAGAGACAGAAGACTACTCCTTACCTCAGATGATCCCTCACAGAACTGGGGATTTAGTGCACGTGCACACGCTTTAAGTGGAAAACACACAGTGCCAGTGATTTACTTGATTGTTAATGTTGAAAACAAAACCATGTTTGAATAATTTTATATTTATTCTTAAGTCTTTCTTTCTTCCTTTCTT
>BDUI01001269.1:0-13870 GCA_002335545.1 Apodemus speciosus
TTTTTTTTTTTTTGCTGCCACTTCATAACAAAGTCTGACCTTAAATCACTACATAGGCACACGTCATCGCTTCTATAATAAGCATTTGGAAAATGTGTGCTCACTTCTGAAGTCAAGATCCCACACTAGTTTCTCTATCTCTTTTCCTAGAACTACAAGAATGGGAGTTGGGGGAGCCTTTCAATGTGTGGCATCTTAACTTCAGTGAATTATCATTTTATTTGGACCTGGCTAGGTCAGAGTTCATGTGTTTCCATTTCTTGATTTGAACTTTCTGTTTTGGGAACAACAACAACAACACAAAACGTACCATAAATATTTGGAAATGTCATGAGGTCCAGAAATAATATATGTCAGGAACCTCAGCAAACCTTGATAGAAATGGGCTGAGCATAAACATGGGAACCAGAATGGTAATTTCTGTTGCTAAACACCAAGGCCTTTAAACAGTACTACTGTCTCGTACCATCGTCTGTTCTGACAACTACTGTTTCTTCTTTTATGAAGGAAGAAGTTGTGGGGAGAATTATTGAAGAGAAACTTTTTTTTCTATATTCTTTGTTTACATTCTGAGTGCTTTCCCCTTTCCCAGTTCCCCCCTCACCATATGTCCCATCAGTCCTCTTCTCTCCACCCATTCCCCAATCACCCCCTCCCATTGCTCTGTTCTGTTACTCCCCTACAATACTAGATCAAGTCTTTTCAGGACCAGGGCCCTCTCCTCCCTTCTTCTTGGGAATCATATGATTTGCTAATTGTGTCTTGAGTATTTACAGCTTCTGGGCTAATTAATCTCCACTTATCAGTGATTGCATTTCATGCGTATTCTTTTGTGATTGGGTTGGCTCACTCAATAATTCAAAGTATTATGAACTATTCCGATTCCAAGAAACATCACACCGTTTGTCTTTACCCTTTTCAAATTCAAGAAGAAAGAGGCTTCTAAGTTGGAAAGTCCTCCCCAGGCAGCCACTGTGACTGTAGCTGTGTGGGATCTGCATGATGTGCCTTTATGGAACAGAATTGGACCAAGTAATGAGGATCTCATTTGCAAACATTCCAAGAATCTTACACACCCTATTTGAGAAATTTTGTTTCAACTTTAATCAGAATTCTATTTAAATAATTTGGTGTGTTTTAGAAAGAAAAAAAAAAGAGAAGTTGTGGGGAGAACTAGATACACTTATTTAACAGTTTCCTTCAGGCTCAACCTGACTCCTGATGGTTGCATAATAATGACTGCATTAAGAATATAATCCTGAGAAACTTCTGCATTTTCTGGTAACTGATTCCACCTAATAAGAAACGGTTTCTAGAACATGAGCTATGAGCAGTTTAGAAAGGGGACTCCCCCGTGCTCCAACCTATAAGAAAAAGACACTCTAAACTGTCTTTGAAAAAGCCTGTAGGCAAAAGGCTATCCCTTGGAATATCCCAAAATATAAAAGTAATATGTATTTGCATAAAGGCACATATCACTAACGAGTGAACTGTTCAGAGATAGCCCCAGTTAGGGTGGTGGTGCAGACCTCTGTGTATATGTTTAGATGATACTTCAGTATCCTGTTTTCTATTCAGTGTTGTATTGCTTCCCATGGAAGTTCTTTAAAAACATGTTTTGTTACCTTATACGTTCCTCATACTTTCTATGAATGATTTATGTATTTGTCGTGAAATATAACTGTGTGGATCAATTTCACATATCCAAAATCTCCAGCCCTGCACCTTTTTGCAAAGCTGACGTTTCAGTCATGGTAAATACCAGGTAAAAGACAGAATACTGCCAGGATCCTTGGTACCTTCTGGAGCCTGTCCCTGACTAGGCATAATCAGGGTTTCTTCTCCCATCTACAAACTTACTGTGCAATGTTCATGTGACAAATTCCATGAGGAGAGGAGGTTTGTGCTCACCTGTTAACACGCTCTGAATCAGGTCTTCTGTTTTGGCAGGTGCCTTCACAGACCCTGCAACCAAAAAGATCAAAGAAATGGCCTTCTCTGTCTTTCACATTTTTATCTCATTTTTCAGGCATGTTCACAGATGGAAGTTAGCTTAGTGGTAGAAGAATACTCGGCCATCTGGGTTTTATCTCTAGTATTGGGCAAGTCCTGTTCCCGAGTCCCCTGATTCTAAGTCTCTTTAGGGAGAATGTCTAATAGTGGTAGAAAGCTGTTGAAAACACAATTACTGTAAAACCATTTTAGTTTGTAACTTGGATTCATTCCTATGCTGACGCGTAACTACATGTATTCTCCATATTTAGGGAGCCATCCCTGCGCTTGGACCAAAACAAGAAATTCAAGCTCAGCAATACTACTGCCACCTTCTGGCAAAATCAGCAATGACATGATCTAATAGTGAATGCTGATCAAAGAACTGGTATCAACTCGAAGATCACTGTGCAAAGTGTGAAGTGTAATAGGGTATTTACGCACCCTCAGAATGCCTGTCTTTGTACACAGAGGAATGGGAAGAAAAACTTTCAGAGGGAAGCCATTTTGACCTAGGGGTGGGGCATATAAACATTACCTCCCCACCAAGATGCATTAGGAAGGGCACAACATCAAAACAGAACCCCAGTCTGATGACAAGAAAACACTGAGGCAGCTCAAAGTAAGCAAGGGACATTTTGAAAAATAAAGAATATCAGGGGTATGAGAAAGAAGAAAGAGTTGGGGGCTGTCACAGAGGGAAGGCGACTATGAGGACATGAAGAGCAAGTGCTGTGTGGGACCCCGAGGGCAAAGCTAGGACAATAAATAGACCCTGGTGCAAGGCAGGCCAAGCTACTGAAGGCTAGCTTGTTTTGAAAGCTTATTGTGTTCTTGCTGACTTTAGGGGAAGAGGAGAGTTTGTGCTACAGATTCTATAGCTTCTAACTGTTTCTTGTAAGCCAAATTATTAAGTTACACTTAAAAATCAAAATCTTAAAATGGCAAATTCTCTTTTATTCTCAGAAGCAATAAATTCAGAAGTACTGCAAATGTTTGGAAATGCTGTCTCTTGCTTATGGTTAACCAGCTCCTATTATTTATTTCATTGGCTTTCTTAGGAGTAGAGTATCAGTTCATGCATGGTTGATACCAGTGAAGTAGGATTTGTATTTGTAAAACATACTCTCAGGAAGAGCATCCTTGAACATCAATGAGAAGATCTGAACTTCACCAAGCCATGTTCCACTATGACAGAGAAGAAGAAGGGCAGAGCCACACTCCTGTGTTTTATTTTATTCCTCTCCTGTTTTAGTAAGTGACTCAATTAGATGGATCAAATTCATCCTACTTCTTGGCACTGGGTGATTGCAGGGGATACATAAAGATCAACCTGCTCTCAGGCTAGCTTCTATCTGTTAAGAGAAACAAAGACAAACACACACACACATACACACATACACCACCACCACCACAACTACCAGCACCATCATCACCACCACTACCACTACCACCACCACCATACCACTCACACACACACACACACACACATCACACATACATGCACATATACACACATACACACACATACATACAAGCACACATACGTCTCACATACATACCACCACACACTCACACCACTCACACATATACACACGCAAACACACAGACACATACATATCACACACATATACCATCACCACCACCTCCACACCACTCACATATACACATACATACTTCCTCCTACTCACACACATACATATATGTATATATACACACATACAAATACATACATATCACAAACATGCTATCACCACCACACCACTCACACACACACACACACACACACACACACACACACATATATATACACATACAAACTCTGTGTGTACATATTACACACAGAGAGACAAACACCACATCACACACACCACTCAATTAACCAGAGTGAGCTGAAATGCTAACATGAGATGCATTGAAATGATAATATTTCTTTTGAGAAGCAAGAGAAATGAATGTAGCTTTGGGTAAAGAATAGAAGCTAAGAGCAAGCACTTTAGTAGTACCATATGCCCTCTGACCTTGCTTTCCTTCTCTGGCACTGTGCCCTTCTGGAAGAGCTTCATCATCTCCCAAATGAACCAATAATAGAACATACCCTGTTGAGGACTGGGATGATGAGGAGATGACCAAACCCATATTCATAGCCTAGCAGACAGGCTAGCGTAGGAGGACATTTAAGGGTACTGGAAAATCAGATGTTGGCAGAGACTTGAAGTGGAAGCAAGAAAGCTCTTCTAAGGCATAGCTGTAAGTTGCTTGTAAAACTTTTTACAAACTCAAACTCTATCAGTGGTTGGATCATAATTCACCCCCAAATAACAACCAATGAGAGCCAGGTGAGTACCTGTGAGGCTTCGTAACATTCTACTGTGTGTCTACCCTTCCACCAACCTATGCTTAGCCACCAACCTATGCTTAGCCACCAAGGCCTGCTTGAATCCTTCAACCATAGCTTCTGGGCCCTCAGAGGAGCCCAGAATCTGACGGTTGGAGAGCTAGCAATGGCACTGTCCCACTGTTTACCTGGAGCGGGCTGGCTGTGTGGGGCCTGGGAAGGCGGCTTGGGTGCAAGGGATGCGGTGTGGTTCATTCCATTCTCTGCTGGTGTTGTCCTGGTTTCGCTTGGAGCCTCGGATGACGTTTCTCCAGGGTCAGCCTAAGACCATAAACACCTTTTTTATTTTCTGCTTCATACTGTTTTTTTTTTTTTTTATTTTCTTCCTGTACCAATAAGACTACACATTACGACATTTTCACAATTCCTTTGGAGTCTGAAATGCTAAATAGGAAACTGTCAAGAAAGCAAGATGAACTCAGCATAGTGTGAAATCAAGAAGTGGCAGGTGAATTGCACAAAGGGCTCTGTTTCCACTCCAACTTTCCCATGCTCTTGGGTAGAGCCTTCCCACGCTGCCTCTGGATCTCCTTCATATGAGAGAGTAGCAGAATTTAATGCAAACAAAGGACCATAAAGACACCAGTCTGTCCAGCCCTTAGCAGACTCTTGCCACAGCAGTAGATACAAGAGGCTCTGTGGAGGGACYACTAAGCCCAGTGCCCTGAGATAGACACATGTGAGCAAAACAGCTAAACTGATCTCAGCCTGGTCCAGAGAAGCAGAGACGGACTTCTGAATAAATAACATAGAAGGAAATGCTATTTTGATTCATGCCACTAGCTTCCATGTCACAACAAGAATCAATGTAATGGGTAAGGGTGCAGACTTTGGAGCCGGATATCCTCTGATTCAAATTCAGTTCATTAACAACCTACTTACTTCTCTGTGCTGTCTCCATTTTTATCCATGAGGGTAGACATGAGTTAGGGATCATAATATTGCCTATCTTATGAGGTTTCTTCCAGGAACAAAACAGTTAATGTTAAGTAAGTATCTAGAACACTTTCTGGTTCAAGCTAGATAAGTAAATGTATGAAACACTTGTGATGGTATGACATTACCAATGGACAAAATTAAATGTATCAAGACTCGTCAGCCCGCCATTTCCTCTACTCCAGCAGCTATGCCCTATTCAAAGTAAACATTCAATGTCTGTTGGATCAGTGCTGGNACATAAAGTTTGTCCTCCAGATTATTGGAACAATAATCAAAGACTTGGCAATTTGAGTGCCATTTGCATGGCAATGGCTAGGCAGAGAGAGTTATAGCTGTCCACCTTTGGGCCAGAAACATGTGTTCCAAGTTTGTCACAGTGTCCACCAATGKACAGTGTCTTTCACTCCCAGGACCCACAGCAATTAAAATGAAACAAAAACAAACAAATAAGCCATTTAAAAATGTGACTTCTGGGTAAGTTAATTCCTGTTAATTTRGGACTCCATCCATAGAMYGGATCAGAGATCTGCTACTAGCAGAGGCAAATCCATTGTACAGACCTAGATAAGCAACCATGGAAGGGGACAGCAGGGGTTGGGGAGTGTTGGTCCCACAGGAATAAGACTGTCCATGTGGAAATAGACTAAACACTGATTAGGATTCCAATGGACACAGAAAGACTCAAACAACTGACCACTAAGCATCCACACACAAGAAATTGTGCTTATGAGGTCCAGAGGGCCCCGGCATTGGCACAGTTGGCCTTCCATCAGGCCACAGGGATGCAGATGAACCCAGGTGGTACTATTTACCTGCATACGTGTCTGGCACATAGTCTTTGACTTCTATGTAGACAAAGACAGCTGGCAACATCAGGGGCTGGTTCCTCTCATTCCGCAGGCAGATGTAGTGATAGCCTGCAGGATGACAAGGGCACCAAGTGTCACCTGTTGGTTTCCCAGTGCTAGTTACATCCATTTGGGCCTGTGGTGCTCCACAAATAGGCCACTTCCTTCTCATCTTAATCACGCAATTCAAAAACTGCTGACTCTGTTTTTATGCTTATTTTGTTCTGTTCTGGCCACATTTCCCCTTGCTAACTGTACATCCCAGTTTGAATTATTGATCCAAATGTGTCCCCTATAATAAATCAYACTTGACAATGATTTCATGCCCTGGGATCTGTTTTGTCCAGGGCACATTAGTGCTTTGGGGCAAGCAAAGAGCRAACAGGCACATGTAGAGTTAGGCACTTTTAACATCTCTGTGGCTTAGGAAAAGGAGTCCCCATGTTGGGTGCCACCACTACGTTTCCGCACGCACCCCAAAATGAACACAATAGAAGAAAAATGATCCTATATGSCACCCCAAATGCACAACTGCGCCACCGAGCTCAGGATAGCCCAGCCAATTCTTCTGCTGTGGCCAATACGCTTGGTCTCCCATGAGCTCAGGCTATCCCAGCCAACCTTTATGTTGTGGCTGATATGCTTTGTCCCACAGGTTCCCATGTTGGAGGCTGTGTGATCATCCAGCTGCTGCCTTCTACATAGTCCTAGGCCTGTGYCACTAGGTCTTGCCAGAAATGGCTCTTGGGAGACATTCTCATTAAAAAGACTGAGTGTGGCTTTACCCAGTTCTCTGGTTTCCTGTCTGGTGAGGTGATCCCTAACCCTACTTCCTCTAGGAAGCCTCCACTATTAGGTTTTTACCACAGGAAAAGCTGATTAAATGATCAGATATCAACTTTTGTAGCCTTCAAAACTGTGAGCAATATAAACTTCTTTTCCTTATAAAGCAGGCCGATCCAGGTATTTTCAGTATAGTAGTAAAAAAAGAAACTAATACACAATGCTAAACCCCCAAGACTCATGAATCAGGACTCCCAAATACTTGTATAAGTTTTCAAGCAGCTTGTGATACACAAGTATTGCGGCCAAAGTTGACTTTTACAACACAGCAGCATGACAAACATGCAAGACTACTAGACTGATCTGAGCAGTTTTAATGCCTTTGTTAGACAGCACAATCACAGAGGAGCAACAGTTCCTAAGTCATTCTTTAATGAAAGTCTCTCCCCACACTATGCATACCTGGCCGAATAGCCTGCACAGGCAAGATCCGGTGGCCAATAAATTTGCCTCCTTCTTCATATGCTGCTATCCTCAAACAGGCCAGAGAAGGCAGAACTACCTGTGGGGATATGAAGGACTCTGGTTACAAGAGTAAGCAAATCCTAGAAAGATCTAGGAAAGTATTAGAAAAGCCGGCCCTGCTTTTCCCAAAGCTGAGTATCTACTCTGTTAATTTTGGTAAAAGGTTAAGTTGCCTCTATGTGAGGTAAAGTAGGCCTATATTTGGGTGTATCTCTGTGTTTAGTACCATTTGAGGAGCATTTCAACCAAAGGGTAGTTTCTTATTACACATAGATCATCAATGAAGAAAGTTCCATGATCTCAGATAGGGGTCACATCATTATACATGGAGGTTTTCACAGGAAGCTCCTGTGATACATTAAATTGAATYCTAAAAATAAGGGGCCAAGGAGATGGCTCAGAGGTTAAGAATACTTACTGCTCTCAAAGAGGATTCAGGTTCAGTTCCTAGCACCCACATGGCAGCTCACAAGGGTTTATAACTCCATTTCTAGGTGATCCACCTGCCTCTTCTGATCTTTATAGGCACGAGTGTGTGCTGCACAGATTTACACATAGGCTAGACATTCATATAATTAAATAATTCTAAATACTAAAGAAAATAAAATYAAAGCTTTTATGATAACCYTCRAAATATAAACKGCTTTATAYACCCATAATCAAATAYAAATRACTGCTTGTTTTTCCTCTGTTTCAAACAGCCAGAAAACTTGCCTCTTGCAGCAAGCAGGAGACCCACCTTTTTGAATACAATAGGTTCTTCTTCCCAGACAGGGTTTACAGCATTTCCTTGGGATGTCTTGGTTTTAAATGCCTTCCTCCTTGTGTCCACAGGCAAACCAAACATATCCACTTCCACGTAAGTCCCAACTTTCTTATCAGAGAGAAACTGACCTGAAATAATCTAGAAGAATAGCAGGACGTCTTGAATAGTGAGTAACAAAGCACCAAGAGACAGCTCTAAAGCAGTCCAAGGGAGCCTGGGTGGGAAATCATACAAGGAAATAAAAGGAAGAGTAGAAACATCATTCTCTCCCATTTAAGGAGTTGAGGAGACTGGGTGAGAATGGGGAGGTTAGGAGTCAATCAGATGGAGCAATATGGAAGCAATCAGTGAGCAGCGTCATTGAAAGTCACTTAAAGTAATCTTGAACTCTGTCCTTCCAGTTAGCCATCTGTATAACTGTGGGYCTCCTTTGTCTAGCTACAGAATTAATCAGTGTCATACAGTTAAACAAGAGTTAAGTCTACATAATCCTGTAACAGTTCCCATGTCTTTGTCTATCTATAATCCAACTGTCAACATCTTGGGGACCTGCCATAAAGGTTAATGGACACAATAACCCAGGACCACCTAAGAGATATTTCCAGGTTCTTGCCTCCTTCAGGATTTCTGACCACATCAGCAGGGTCTTTGCCCTTTCTCAGCTCCCACCATGCATGCTCCTGCCACCACTATACTGGATTTCTAGCCCAATCACTGTCTTGGAAGTCTTGTCCCTGTCATGGGTGGGCTCAGAACACTGTTTAATAGTTCATGACTTTGTTCTAAGCACATAACCTGGGTTTGTTCCATCATCCCGTTCCYGCTGCTTTTTTTCTGGAATGAAGTATAGGGACATTTTATTTGTTTCCATAAACCTCTATGACAGGCGATGGATYCCTTGGATGTTGACAATTTGATTACAYAGAAAGGAAGATGTGGGAGGTGTTTTTTTKAATATGTAGCCTTAAAACTCTCATCCAACKCCACAATATTGAACTCTTCAGTAGGAAGACAAAGTAAGCCACAATCGTATAGATGGATAACTGGACAGGAGTGAAGTTTAATCACTGTTGTTTAACTTGGGCTCCTAGAAGGCTTTGTACAACATCTTTGAAACTTTCCAGTGAAGTGAGACCTGCAARGGATTCCTATGCCATGAAGTTTGGGGCACCCACGCTGTTTGATGAAAAGCAGAGCCCTGAAGTAGCAATGTCCCTAAGCCTWGGKGTTCTTGTTAGTCCAGTRGGATGGTATACCAGCATRATAGCTTGCAGATCTGCAACTGTAAAGTCCCTGCCAGAAGACACCCATAGAGSAATCACAGAGCCAACAGGAACCTGACTCCAGGCTTGGCACAATGAGGGAGGCAGGTAGAGCYCTATGTGCTGGCTGACATTTTGGACAGAAACTACAGAGTAAATTTTTGGTTGGAGCTCTTAACTATTTCTCCTCCACCCCAACTWTCCTGTATCTATGTTAWGGTTTTATAACTGTTTCCACTGTTGGAGTAAAAGTTTCAGCACAAAAATCAATTAGCGAAAAGACATATGGGAAGAACTGCAACTTCCAGGCAAGCCTGGACTACACAGCAAGATTCTCTCTCAAAGATTAAGNACAATTCACATATCAAATGATGCCCAAGAAGAAGGCAGAACAGTCCTTCTTAGAAGGGGGGAAATACCCACAGAAGGAAATACAAAGACAAAATGTGGAGCAGAGACTGAGGGAAGGGCCATCCAGAAACTGCCCCACCTGGGGATCCATCCCATATACAGTTACAAAACCCAGACACTATTATCGATGCCCACAAGTCTTGCTGACCAGAGCTGGATATAGCTGTCACCTGGGAGGCTCTGCTAGTTCATGACAAATACAGAGGGGGACATTGTCAGCCAGCCACTGAACYGAGCAAGGGTCCCCAATGGGGGAGCTAGAGAAAGGACCCAAGGAGCTAAAGGGGTTTGCAGCACCATAGGAGGAACGATAATATGAGCCATACAGTACTCCCAGAGCTCCCAGGGACAAAACCATTGACCAGAGAGTACACATAGAGTTACCCATGGCCCCAGACACATAGGCAGCAGAGGATGGTCTTGTTAGACATCAAAGGGAGGAGAGGCTTTTGGTCCTGGAAAGGCTCGATGCAGCAGTGTAGGGGAATTCCAGGACAGGGAAGTGGGAGTGGGTTGATTGGGGAACAGGAGGAGGGGAGATGGTTTATGGGACTTACGGGGGGGGGGCAGGAAAGGGGAAATCATTTGAAATGTAATGTAATCATTGAAATGTAAATAAAGAATATATCTAATAATAAAAAAGGAAGCCAGAGGTCAGATAGGAGACATGAGAACTTATTATAGTTTAAGGTCTAAATATTTTAAATAGCAGGCATTCTGTGTATTATGGCGGTGGCAGCTTAGACAAGCATTAATACAGCAGTAAGTTATGGATAAGATAGGAACACACAAGAAGGTGAGGGAATTCCCAAAGACCTAACCCTGTTGCACTAGAACATTCATATTAAAAAAAAAAACAAACAAATAAATAATACAGTTAAATACTTTCAGTCCTGAAACACTACATTTAACTTTTTGATATGATTGAAAAAATGAAGTCCTTCCCACCACATTGGTATTCGAGCTTGAGTGTAAAAATCAAATTTTCTGTGTCCAGCTCAAAGGGATCAACACTTTTTACTATGTTTCTCTCCAGGCCTCTCCATAATGGTTACTTTCATGTGTTTCAAGAAAACAAGGACAAAATCTTTCCCCGAAGTGCTAGAAATTATGACATAAATAAGGCACCAAAGATGAGTTTTTATCAACTTCGTGGGAAGACCACCGGGACCCAGTTACATGAATTTCAATTAAGGAAGATTCATAAGGCAGAACTGCAGTGGCTCTTACTAGATTTTTGCTTTTAGCCTCTGCCGCCTAGTGGTCATATGGAATTACTACAATATATTTTTCTTTAAAATAAGGCCAAAAATGACTTTTAAAATCGATTTCATATTTAAAAATTAGATCTTTCCAAGAGTTAAAGTAAACACAATGTCCTCGAAAATATCCCACATGTAAGTCAATGAACAGCCGTTCTTATAGGTGTTGCAGAAGGTACGGTGTACAAATAAATGGAAAATACTTATGACCCAGACACAGATATTTTGGCTTTAATAATCAGAATACATAACTTAAAAAAATCTGTGGAATGTTTAACATGAAAGTAAAATTTCTTTCAACTATGAGATGTTACTGGGGTTAGTAGAGGAGATGCTACTGAGGTTTTTACAGGATACTAATTATTCCTGAGTCCTGGCTGGCCAGGTAGCCCAGTGGGTAAAGGTGCTTGCCAACAAGCTTGATACTGAAATTTGAGCCCTGGGACCCACATGGCGGAAGGAGGGGACAAATCCTCAGAAGCTTTCCTCTGAACCTACACACCTGTTCTGAGGCACATTCACGTGTGCACACCCCGACACACACACACACACACACACACACACACACACACACACACGCAAAGTAAGTAAATAAACAAATGTAAAATTCATTCATATATGCCGTCCCTTCCAGGTGCCTTGTTAGGATGACAGCATGTTGTCTTGGACCCTGGTGGGGAGGGGTGAGGTTAGCCATTTTCCCAGAACACCATGAAGGAGATTTGTAATTTCAGGGTGCGCCATCCAGTCTGCTGAGGACGAATGTGGGCAGTGTTTATGGCCTTGTTAGAGACAGCATTTGGGTGGAGACAGCTTTCCAAGACATATAGTTAAGTTGTACCTCAACTTCCCACTAGCTGAGTGAACTTGGCTATGGTACCTGTCCTATCCCTAAGAAATTTAGACTCAGTCCTGAAGAAAACACACCCTGACTGAGCTTTTCCACCRGCGCAGGAGTGAAGCACTGAGGCATTTTCAGCCCACTTTGAAATGCATTGAAAAATAAAAATAGATAAGTGGACAGAGGAATTGATACGGTATCAAGTGAAGAACGGGACCTAATTGTGAACTGGGATGAGAGCATCAATTTTCAGATTCGTTCAGRGTCTACCTGTAACTTAAAGGTTCCTGGAGCGTCTGGTAGCCCATGTGATGAGCAAAGGTTTTAAGTGGCGAGCAGATTCCTCTTACGCCTTCCGTTTTTTGGCTTTCTCTTTTAAAAAYAAGGTTTATTCATCTACTTAACATGCATGCATGTTTTGCCYGTGTGTATGCATGTGCACCTCATGTGTGCTCGTAGAGGGTAGATGAGGGCTTTAGATCACTTGGAATTAGAGTCACAGGTGGTTTTAAGTCCCCATGTGGGTGCTAGACCCTGACCCTGGGTCCTCTCCAAAAGCAGCGTGTATTTTAGACTTGGAGCTCATATGCCACCCCGTTTTTCAAACGTCTTAACAAACCCCTAATACGTGAAATTAGTTTGGTATCTTTTGCGATCAATGCCGGGCAAGCCTTTTTGGCTGTAACTAGAATGTTTAGGCTCTGCTTGGCCTTCTAAAACACAGTCTCAACACCCTTTGTATCCATTCTGTAGGTGTGGAGCTTGGAGATTAAGCCAGAATGTTTTGCACAGACCATGGCTAGATAACACAATATGGGGGAGTTCAGAAAGAGTTTCTCCAGGAACCCTTCCTAGGTTTCTGTGATTAAACTGCACTTTGTAAGAGATGGGATGGATGGGCTTTATCTGGGAAGAGCCTCTCATTTGTGAGCAAAAATACAGGGCTCCAAAGCAGTGATTTTCTTAGTGTGGTCCTTGGWCTATCACCAACATCACTTCAGATCCTTAGAAATGCAAATTCCAGGGTTTACTCCAAACCATCTGCATCAGATGGGAACCATGCATGGGTGCTGGAAGAAGACACCCAGGTGATTCTGACACATGGTTAAGTACTGAGAGTCCTGCTACACAAAACCAAGAAGGTTTTTAGTAATGCAGCATTTCATGACCTGTGCAAGATTTAATGAATTGGCATTGCATCATGACCTGTGAGTGATTTTTATGCACAATAAAATTTGAGAGTTGTGGGCTAGAGCAGGGAGAGAGCCTTCAGTAACTGAGAAGCAGACTTTTGTACTGTCYGCTGTTGGGTATGGCATGGATAATGATTCCAGTGTTTTAGAAGGATGAACTCAAAGTCCTGAGTTGTAATCCACTGAAAATGTCAGTACACATGTAGAGATTTGTGAAAGCAGCTGGAGCAAACCAGTGGTTGATTTGCTGAGGTTCCAGTGGCTTTCGGGGCTTCTTGTGAGGTCTAACTTTTAATTAAGGGAATCGCTCCACAATTACAAGCAATCATTTCCTCCTCTAAAAATGGTGGCTACTCTGATTGCCTTAGGGCATTCAAAGAAAGTGGCATGTCAAAGCTAAGCAGCCAAGGCATGAAAAGGAAGGTGCCATTTTTTTATTTAAGAAACATTTTATTGACTGAGAACTTCTTACAATATATATTGTACATACTTTTCTTCTTCTCCAACTGCTTCCATTATATCTCCCTTTCCCCCACCCACCTTCATTTCTTTATGTCTTTAAAATTCAAGAAATACAGTATGTGCTGCACATATTGTAATTGGAGAATCCACCAGGGCCACACCCTTAGAGACAAATGACTCTCCATCCC
>BDUI01001269.1:63039-74414 GCA_002335545.1 Apodemus speciosus
CCCCTCTCTCTTTCCCTCCTTCTCCCCCCTCTCTCTCACTCCCTCCTTGGTGTACATGAACTTGCCCTCCTGAGGGCCACTTCCCAGGAAACCTGCCTTTACTGTCATCTAATCTGGTTTAAATTGGCTCATTTCCCCGGCGGTGGAGAACCAACCTATCTGAAAGCCATACAGAGCCGACCTAAAAGGTGGACTTGGCACACGGTCCCTCTGGCTGCTGCCCTTCCAGCTGGAGACTGCCTCCCTCTGCCCTTTATCATGTGCCTTGTAATAAGTTCCATCCGTCTTCCCTATTGTGTTCTAAGTCTCTTGTCTAAATTCTTCTGACAAAAGTCACCTGGATTGGAGACCTGAGGGGAGCTGGTGAGATTAGACTGTGCTCTGTGTTAATTCCATACCTGTATAAGAAGTTGGCTTCAGGTTGTGTCTTGTCCTGGGAGACTCCATCTTAAAAGAGCCTTTACTCCCATTTAAGAGCAGATGGAAAGGTGGGAAGCCCCTGTATCTTGATTAGCATATGAATACCACCATATGTCCAGCACCACCCATGAAGCCAAGAAGGATATACAGCTTATTCTCAATTATGAAAAGGGTGCTGCCCTATGAATTTACTATCGTGAGTTGGGGCCCTATAAGCAGATGTGAACATCAAAACCACATCAGATAAAAGAGGCACTAGAATCTATGGAACACATCAGGTTGAGAAAAGAATATAATAGTTGGGTCTCATTAACACCATGATGACAATAACTCTGTTGACTTGACTTGGTGGATGCGCCGGGGCCGATGGGCAGAGAACGCTTGACTATCTCAGGGGATTCATTTGGCTCAGCCTCCACTGCTCAGGCAGCATGCTTGACTTGTCATCTGCCCACTCATCCACACGGGCCAGGCCTTGGGCTTCACTGTGGCTTCCACGGCCCTGCGTCTCACCGGGGCAGCTTGCCTCTCCGGAACTCTCTCTGACTCTGTGCTTGACTCACCTCAGCACCTCCAGCATACTTCCAACAGGATCTGCTTCCTGAGCCCCACATAAAGTCTCTTTAAATTTTATCAGTCTTTGTCCGCCTCTTAATAAGGTCTCCTTAACTCCTTACGGTCTACTGAGGCCTCTTTACCCTCCGTGGCCATTCTGTAGCCTCCGTCTATGCCTGTACACAGCTGCATTTGCTGTGTGATATGCAGTATGTGATCTGAGAGCTAATATCATTAATTAAGACTGGAATAAAAGGAGGACTTGATAATAACGGACACTGGGAAAATACAAACATGTCTGTGTAGGTTCCGAGGAAGGGTACTCATGACAAGAATCTGGAACAACATCTCGCTCACAAAGTTACGAAATTGTGACAATAAAGGCACATGAGAAGGCTGAGGGCAGAGGCCGTGGCTTAAACTATTTATGTATTTATTCATTTAATGTAAATGTAGGCGTATGAGTATATGTTTGTGCACCACACGTAGTGTTAGAAGACAGTATCAAATTCCCTGGAACTGGAGCTGAGTTGGAAAATTATGGGCAGCCATGTACGAACAGGAAAATGAACATGGCTCCTCTGTAAGACAAATAGGTGATGTCAACCACCGATTCATCTCCAGTCCTGGTGGTCACGGGTTTCTTCTCTTATTCTTTTTCTTCTTTAAAGATTTATTTATTTGTTTTATGTATATGAGTACACCATTGCTCTCCTCAGACACACCAGAAGAGGGCACCGGATCCTATTACAGATGGTTGTGAGCCACCATGTGGTGGCTGGGAATTGAACTCAGGACCTCTGGAAGAGCAGTTGGTGCTCTTAACCACTGAGTCATCTCTCCAGCCCAGGCACTAGCTTCTTGATAGAATTGTCTAAAAWAGGATTAATAATAATAAATACATGTGAAACAAGTCTATTATCAAACATATGAATTAAAATCTTTGATTTCCATGTGAAAAGATTTTGATCAATACTTCATAAACCTTTATGTCTTGGTTTATTTATTTATTTGTTTGCTTATTTATTTATCTATATGTATGTATGTATGTATCTATCTATATCTCTATCTATCTATCTATCTATCTATCTATCTATCTATCTATCTATCTATCTGTGAGTCATAGTCTTACTCTGTAGTCTACATTACCCTCAAATTAAAACCCCTCCCGCTTTGCCCTCGTTAGTGTTGGGAGTACTGAATGCTTTTTCCCCTTGACCCCGTGGATCTCTTTTACAGCCATTTGTACCATGTTGATAAAAAAGTTGTCAAAATGACTTTGAAATGGACAGCATCTGCCCTATGGAGACACACAGGGGAAAGAAAATGAGATTAGGCCAACTGGCTTAATTTTACTTTTATATGCATGGCACACTACCAGACCATCAACAGAACAAAAGGACAACACTCTTAGGTGCTATACAGCTCTAGAAAAGGCACCGAAGGCTCATTAAGTACATTTGCATAATCACTTTTCTTTATTAGAAAAATAGGGCATTTAAATGCACAAATGTATCTGCAAAAACAAAAATGCTGACAGAGTAACCTGGGAGACTCCTGATGCTGGACAATCAATTTGCCATTAATAATCGCCTGAAAGTGTATTGTTATTACGAAATTTGTCCCCATGTCTGCTGTATAAAGGACAAGGGGGAGGAGCAGTGAAAAAAATTAACAGTTGTTATTCCTAAACCTCTGAACTATGGGAAATGAAGAATTGGAAGAATCGTAAGATTGATTTATCGAAAGGTTTGTTCCTGCATAAAGCAGGGCAGATCTGCATGTGTGCTGCTGTTGCTGTGACTTTACAGACACTAGAATATCTGTGTCTTCTGGGCATGCATGTGGGGAATTACATTGATTCTGCTAATTGAGGTGAGAGGGCCCACCTACTGTGCATAGCATCTGTGATGGCCATTCTTGGTTGTCAACCTGACTACGTCTAGAATTAACTAAAATCCAAAAATTGTTGGGCATATCTGTGAGGGATTTACTTATTTTTTGCTCAACTGGATCATTGGAAGTGGGAGGATCCACTTCTAATGCAGATCTCCGAGGTGAGGAGACACACCTTTAATTGAGATCTTTTCATGTAGGAAGGCTCAAGTCTAATCTGAGCCACACCTTCCCCTGGAAGCCTAAAGAAGGACATGGAAGAAGAGAGCTCACTCTCTGTGCTTGCTTCCTCTCTCCCTTGTTAGCAAGACCATCCCTTCACTGGCATTAAAGCCTACTTCTTAGGGATTCCAGCCTATACTGAGGACCAGTTGAGACAAGCAGCCTTGAGGACTGAACAGCTACGTGGGCAGTCATTGTTGAATCAGCTGGACTACGACCTGTAAGTCAGTCATTCTAGTAAGTCCTGTGTGTGTGTGTGTGTGTGTGTGTGTGTGTGTGTGTGTGTGTGTGCGCGCGCGCGTGTGTGTATCCTCTATAAATTCTATTACTGTAGTCAGGAGTCTAGAGGATCCTGACTAACACAGCATCATCTCTAGGCTGGGATGGGGGGAAAACTGGAGCTGAGTAGCACTCTACATTCTTCTATTTTGATAGTGGCAGCCATGTTACCAGCTTCCTCAAGGTCCAATCACTCTGACTTCTGTCCTTGATCTGTGACTCAGGATAAACCCTTGCTCCTTTAAGTTGCTTTTACCAGAGTATTTTATTACAGCCACAGGAAAGTTAGCCAGATGAGTGGGGGTTTTGAAAGATGTAATATTATTGACACCGACATTATCATATAGTGTGCTTTCTGTGTACATAGTCAATACTTTATTAAGCTGCCTATTTTTCTGATGTGTAACCCTTTCATTATCTTCTTCTTATCTCTGTTAGCAAAACCTGGAAAAGTTCTCCACGGAACTCTGAACTTTCTCACTCTTTTGTTTCAAAAATTATCCCAATCCCTACCCTCCACCCCAATAGATTTCTGACAAATATATTCTGTCTACCTCTTCATCTCCCTCCTTGAGGGCAGCTGATGTAATTTATAGCTTGCTCGTCCATACCTCTGAGTTATTGTTGTTTTAAACTCTAATAAATTTATCCTCAAGCTTTCTTCTGAATACATTCTGTAATTAACATGACCACATGACCAAGAAGCCTGAGAAGAGACCCCCTAATTTTCCTGACAACACTTGACAAACTAGGTGGAGTATTCCCAAGTTTCTGGAACCATCAAATACTGTAGAGTGCTTGGTTTTGGCAGAATATACATGTCATGGTTGTGGAGAGATGGATTGTTGAAAGGCCAAAGACAAAATTATCCAGGGCCATCTTACGTCCTTTGGTAGCCAAATACCTTTACTTTGTGTATAGATGTGTATGTGTGGTGGGGACAAGAATCACACTCACCCTGATTTCAACCCTTCTGCTTCAGTTCCTTAGAGTCATAGGCCACTTAGAGTTACCTCCTCTTCTCTATCAGATCTCACAAGCTGTGACTAGTTGATACCAGTATCTCCAGCCAAACAGTAGACCTTCAGCCTTCACTAACCCCAATGA
Source organism: Apodemus speciosus (assembly GCA_002335545.1). Lineage (NCBI taxonomy): Eukaryota > Metazoa > Chordata > Mammalia > Rodentia > Muridae > Apodemus > Apodemus speciosus. Next base: position 67,519 of record BDUI01001269.1, read on the forward strand.
GAAGCATTCCATAAGATAACATATGAACCCACAGCAGAGATCACTCCCTTATGTCACACTGCCCCATTAGGCACCCATCAATGTCCTCATACTTGGGACATGTGACAATTAACTTTCCTCTTGTTTGGTAGCTATAAAAGTTCATATAACCTCTTCTATGATGAACCAATAATTCAGGGTCTCTCTTCCTGGGGCAGGTTTGCTTATACCTGGCTCACAACAAACTGTTTTCTTGTCTCCTTCAAAACAGAGACATTATTTTATGTTGACAGTAACTAAGTAAAACTGGAGTACTCTGTCATAAATGATTCAGGGTATATCTCAAAAATATTTCTGTGAACTGGCTTGCCCATGCATTTGTCATTCAAAGAACAATTAGAAGGAACTGAATGCACTTTCTCAGTGTGCGGTTTTTGAGATAAAAAAATAATCCAGAAACATTAAAGTCTGCTTGGGTTTGCCATCTAGCACCTACAGCCTGCAGAATCCCTCCAAAGTAAATTTCTTGCTCATCCTTAAAATGAACATTTTTTTAAAAAAATAAGAAATGGAAGTCTTCAAAGGAAGCATAGAGAAAACTCATATCCTTAATTGTCCCATTACTTGGAACTGGAATTCCTATTATGTTCCCTGGATATGATATTTTCCATTCTTATCTCTTTTTTCTCTGGCTTACTTTATTTTTAACACTGAAATTCTTTACTTCTCTTCGTAAACCACATGCTCCCACTACACTTCCATATGACTGGGGCTAAGTACCACTGATATGTCCTGGGCCATTCAACCCTTGGTATTTCTGGAACTATTCCTTGAACTCGTCCCTGCCTGACCATGGAAACTCTCTACAATTCCCTCTGACTGTGACTGGACTCTAAGCTGCAGTTCCTTCCCAGATGGATTTATACTGATGCCTCAACTCTGCAGTCACTCTGCAGTGGCTCCTTTGCCTTTGGTACTTGTGGCAGTGCTGGTTATAGTCAATGGGACTTGGACTCTTGATTACCAAGGCATCTGGGGCTAGAAAAGACCTGAAACTGGAAATAAAACCTTCTAAGAGATTCCTCATGATTCAAAGCATGGTAAATAGCTGTCTATCTTTATGTTTATCATTGTCTGATGTTTCCCTTTAACTCCAAAGAAAGATGCTTCTAGAACGTGATGTGCTTGTTAACCCAGTGGTCTCCTTCTGTAAACACTGTCACCTTCAATAAGCGGAGATGGGCACAATTTTTGCCTACTTTCAATTCCTTGACGCTCTGTCAGGGCATATGACCTCGCAGCTGCATGCATGGGAGCAGTCCAGGTTATCAAGAATTTGTTGAACTCACCGTCTTTTCCCACTAGGAATACAAAGCTCTGTTGATTATAGATTCAAGTGATATTAAAGGCCTAAGCAAGATGGTATGAAAGATGCCCTCTCCTGAGAAAATCTATTTCAGCCTTAAGCCTTACTGTTGACAGACATATCATCAGCTCTGTATATATTCCCAAACATGCTCCGTGTGGGAGGCTCTGGTTACTGGGAATGCAAAAATAAGGCACACCCCTAACCTTATCACCCGGCAGGGGAGGGAATATGAATTATGATGGTCCTGTTTAGCAGGGAGTTTAAACTCTCCTCACAATCTTACTCTTTCTTTCTCTTTCTTATGTGTCTCTTTGCCTTCAGACCATTATTTAGGTTATAGTAGGGGTTAGGGTCCCCTCTCAGCCACAGAAAAAAATCTAGTTTCCCCATTCTGTCAAAGCAAAATTCCAYTCCCAGAGGTCAGCATGGCCTCTGCTGTATGGTGTAACTTGGTGATACACGATAGGAATAATGGAAAGACTACTGGGTGGACTGGGAGAGTACGTAGGTGGTCCTCTACAGACTCTTACAAAGGGCCCTAAGTCAGGGACTTTCACAGAGGTAGGTGTGGATATTGGTTAGAGAAAGCCCATGCTTAGGGTGTACAGTCAATCTGAAATCATRAGAGACCTAAAAGACAGGAAGTAACTGATGACATTCATGAATTTCCGATTGAGCTAAGCCTCACCTTCTGAGGCTGTGCTGTGTGGGGTATAAAGTCCTCATTCTTTAAGTCATTTAGACAGTATCCAATCATATCCAATCACATTCTGCCACAGGAACCCTGGCTCTTTTAATTTATTGTCATTTTATAAAGCAGTCAAGGTAAGAGTGTAATTTGTAGGTAAATTCAAACAGGGCTTGTTTATTTCTTAAGCTTATTCCACCACTTAATTTTCTTAGGTCTGTGTGTAATTTAAAAAAAAAGGTTAAAGCTTGCAGATGCTACAGTCTAGTGAGAGGGAGAAGGATAAAAGAAGGGGGTAGGTGGACTCAAGTCTTGGGTAAATAATGATTGGTCTATAAGACATAGCTAGGCTTTTTCTGCAGTCAAGAAAGTATATGGGAATGAGGAGAATAATTATTCTAGATCTGCAATGAGATAATTTAATTCATCAGATTATTGGGGTAAGTAAATCTAATATTTTTCAAGATTAATTCTCAAATCCTGCATTTTCTTCTAAGTGGGATAAGGATATTATAAATTAGGCAATGATGCAGAATCTAGCTGCCTTTATATAGAATCATTATCTTTCAAATTCTTGGAYATTGGCGAATTTTATGAGTATGTTGAAATGACTATATAGAGTTCTGCCCTAGGAAAGGCTTTTACATTGTTATTAGGATGTTTGTTAGTTTATTTTCTGGTTCTTGGTTTTTTTCTCCTTTAGTCATTGGGATTGATTCCTTGGAGAGAAGCAATAACTTAAAACACGCTCACTATAGGTTCACTGCCAAGGCAGTCCACAACTCTCAAAAGTGACCACTGTAGCTAATAACCAGCACATTCTACCCATGGTATTTTATCAATGTAACGTATTTTTCCTTTTGGGTCCATCTTCATGTTTAGTGAATTGTAGTAACAGGGACAGAGGAAATAACAGTCAGAGCTTGYCAAACGGATTCATTTCTCATGCTGTATATATTTAATTTTTACAGTCCCTTTGAAGGTTCAGAAGAAAACAATCCACATTTTGAAAGTCTTCTTCTTTGGAGTGGATGGCTCAGAAATACAAGTTTCTACAGTGCTCCAAGAAATGGGGAGTGGCAGCAGGGTAGCTTAGGGTTACCTGGGTCATTYGGTSTTACCTACAAYCAGATCACAAGCCTACCAGYGCCACCCTCTGCTTGTGTCGTGTCTTGCTTAGGCTCATKTGAAYAGGAACCCTTCTTGTGCTACTGCAAGCATACTACTCCTATGAAGTAAGACTTATGTAAAGTTCCTATTTGTTTTAGAAATGGAGATGAAGCACAGGTATGCACCTGAAAGAATCCAAGACAGCAGACAGGCGAGAAGCCTGCAATCCATGGTTAAAATCTAGCTTATTTTTTAACCATTGGTTTGGTTTTCAAATTTAACTGGATTCTGCATATATACATACACATATTACAGCATGTTTAACTCATTTGAGGGTGTTTGAATTTTTATAACAGAGATGTTCACATTTATCCAAAGCCCTCTGGGAAATAAGAATGCTGCATTCATTTTGTGTGTAATTAAAGCACCAACCCTCCTAGTAGTATATGAAACAAAGGCATATTTTTGAACCRTAAGTCAAAAAAGGGATTTTCAGGCAAAACMTTGAAAGCCTATGAAAAATGGTTTCTTCCCTCCCTCCTTCCCCCTCTCCCTCCCCTTTCCCTCTCTTCTCTCTTTCTCCCTTCTTCCCTTCCCCTTCTGCTTATATGTTATTCTCCTCAATCCTCGACCCCCTCACCCCCACCGGAGAGAGAATAGTGTGTCTTGAACTTGAAGAGTGTAATGAGGTGAGAATTTCTTTGATCTAATTCAAATCTGTGCACTGCAGACCTTGGCATGATCTCAAAAAATATTAAAAAAAAAAACAGAGCAAGAAAAACAAGTAGACTACTCAAGATCATGGTCATGACAGAAGTTAGTGGCAGCTGCTGTTACTAGAATCAAATAATGAGTCAGAATTAATCAGAAATCGTGTTATGTGAATTAGAAACAAAAATGGGAAGAGGCTTATTTGAACTTTTTTTTTTTTTTTCAGAAAATAGTGCGAGGGCTGGGGGAGTCACTCATGGGTAGAGCATTTGCCTAACATGAGGTGTGCCAGGTTGCATGCCTAGTAAAACAGGGGAAAAGGTGAGTCCTTCTATTTCCTAGAAGGTAAACATTACAATTTCTCAGAACTGTTAGCCATTAATGTGTGATTACCTTTTATAGTTTTTATTAATGTGCAATCACTGTAGAAGATGATGGGCTTCATTAGGACAAGTTCATRCATGGTTGTCACGGTTATACTTTGATCAGACTTTGATCTTTGTCCCAWTAGCCCTCTCTTGTCCTTCTGCCCCTCTCTTTCCTCCTAGTTCCCTTTCAGCTCCCAGAGTAGAGCCCCATCTGGCTTCAGGAATCCATTTTTAAAGTGTGAATTTCACAGATCATACATGGTAATCTCTAGTTTCATACTATTTTCCYGAGAAAAACAACACTAYTCTTCTTTACWAAGGTGCTCCATTGTGATTAAATACCAAGTTAGCTTTAGCAAGACTGAGGCCACATCCTGGCTACTGTAAAATGCCTTAGGACACATAGATGTCCAGGAACTTCTCTTGTATGCTGAGTTGTGTTTCTTCAGGCACACACCCAAGAAAAGTTTAACTAGACAAAAAAGTAGTTCTGTTTTCAGATTCTATTGAAACCTGTGCACCAGCCTGGCATACTAGAATTCAACATCTGAGATCAGGTTACAGAGTGATGCTGAGGGAGGAAGATGTAAGTGGAGGCCAAGATATTAATCCGTGTAAAAAAACGACTTTGCTGAAATTCACTTACAAAAAGAAACCATCAAGGGAGTTTTGGACTATATTACTGTGTGTTTCAATATTGAATAATTTCCCCATAAATATTATTGTGATGTCATCAGCAATTGCATATTATTAGGGTTGTTAGTAACTATATGTAAATATTGACAGACAAAAATTACTGATGGATGTTCAGCTACAGAATTAAAAATCTATGTTGGAAGATAGAAGCGGCAACATCTTTGTGAAGCGTACTCTAAGAAGTAACAAATAAACCATTTCTTTTCTCGATTTGGGTAGAACTTGTCACAAAAACCATTTGGAAATGACGCTACAGAGCACAGAGTCCACAYGGCTGTTAAAGTACTTTTTTTCCCCAATAAAAACAGGGACCAGGGCTCATTGTGCGAGTCTGTCCATGTGCTTGCATGTATGTATGTGTGTGTATGTGTGTGTTGGGGGGCAGCGTAGGGGGATGAGGGAGATGGAGTCTGATTCTGCCTGAATACAGGTGAGTCTTAAACACAAGGCATTTTTAAAGATCACAAGTTTTGTCAACAAGCCCCGTGAAAGGGACAGCAGAGGCACCTGAGCATCAGAGGGAGAAAGGCCGTGGGTCAGAGAACAGATCTTTAAAGGAGAGCCACACATCCTTGTAACATGCAGAGGGATACGAGTGATACACTCCAGAATGGCAGAGGAGAAGATGCATATCAGGTTAGTACTGATGCCCGGTCACTGTGCCATTGCAGACCCACGGGAAGCAAAGAATACAAATACAAAAGCTGGAAGTGGTTTTTGGATATCAAAGAATCACCATTACATTACTCGGTATTGAAAATTCCACGCGTACAAAATTTAGACATTTTGTTTTAAAATAATTCTGTCCTTAGGACAGACTGCATTGTGAGACTTTATTGTGAGTAGTAATTTTTCAAGGTACAATTCCTTGGATTATGTTTTAAAAGTTTCTTTTTCTTTTCTCCCCGTCTTCTTTTTGGAGACAGGTGTCAGTCACCATGTAGGTCTGGCYGACCTGAAACTCAGGATCTGTCTAGGCTGGTTTGGAACTTACAGAATTCTGCCTGCCTCTGTCTCTCAAGTGCTTGGTAGGATTATATACWGGTGCCCCAACACCCAGGAAACCTAAAACTGTATTTTTAATTTGGCATTTGATACACTTCCTTGAAYTTGTGTTWAAAAAGGCATCCAWACCAATTGTGACATTCTTTCTAGTTGTAAATATAGGTCACAAGTCACAGTTGAGCTGGCAAGATCTGTGACTTTGTCACTAACAGAAATCACAGCTGTTTAACCATTTATTCAGAACAATCGTTGCACATATCAAAACATAGTGCTCACATGCATTTAAAATTTGTTAACTAAAATATAAGTTACTTTAGAATAAATTATTTTAATGCTTATTAAAACATCAGTGAATTTTATTTTCTTTTTAATGCTAGATACTTTATTTCATATATTTACATTCTGAGAAGGGTCCATAATCTTCACCAAGTTTGCAAATAGGTCACAAGTACTAAACAAAGTTGAGAACCAGTTAAGAAGGGGAAAATCCTTTATAAAAGGGTGATAAACCTAGATGAGTGGTGTGTGGTTTTTGTTTGTTTGTTTGTTTGTAGCAGGACTAGTAGTAGGAGTCCTAATGAGCTGAATCCAAGGAAGGTGGCAGAGTAGACACTCTTTTCTTCTTTTTTATTTTATGACTTTGCATTTTTATTTGTTTTTGTTAGATTTTTATTTGCTTGGTTTTATTTGTTTGTTTGTTTTTTGAGGTAAGGTCTCACTATGTAGCTCTGGTTGTCCTGGAACTTGCAATATAGACCAGGCTGACCTCGGAATCATAACGATCTCTGTCTCTGCACAATTCTTTCTTAAACTTATGATAACTACAGTGGTTTTAAAGCAGGACTGAGAACTCTTTCAGATTTTCCCACTGAGGGAAACTCCCTGGCTCTGCCTCATCTCTACGGACCCAGGCAGATTCATCGTTTCCAACAAACGGCAGAAATAATAGATCTCACTGAGCTTTAGACGA
>BDUI01001270.1:85027-101331 GCA_002335545.1 Apodemus speciosus
CAGGCGTGGGAGGGTAAATACAAATTGAGTATGCCCCAGTGACTCTCCTCTGTGGCCCCTTGCCTCTCTGAAACCTCTAGGACAGGGCAGACATTTGTGAGATGCCAGACTGGTTCAGGCAATGGCCCAGAGCCGGGGTTAGAACTCAGAGGGAAGACWGTGACTCCCAGCCTAATGTCTGGCATCTCGGGGTTGTAACATGGCCGTGTCATATTGTTGGGTGGCCAGGACTGCGTCTCTGCTTCTAGGACTAAGGGTCGTTAGGTACTGTTTGGTCTACAGAGATGACGGGGTTTCAAAGCAGAATCATTTACAGTGAGTATTCACTCTGCMGTGTTGAGAAGGATTCTGGGGTGTGTTGGCACCCTCCCAGAATGGGTAGAAGTAGCGTCGCCTTTGTTAGCAGGGTCTTCTCTAGGCTGAGGAARGAGAGGCAGGGTGTCGGTGCTGGCGGCCACGGAATGGACCCGAGCTTACTGTTACAGATGGCACAAAAGTGATCAGCCCTGGTACAGCTTGAGCCCAGGAACATCACCACGAACTGCTGGAGCTGACAACCTGTTGGGTCCGTTACCCCATGCCAACACTTACCACGTCCCGGTGACGGCTGCAGAACATCTTCTCCCTTCCTGAGCTACAGTGCTTCATCTCAGACTCCCAACTGACCAGAGATGCAGCACTGCACCTCAGGCTGGGAGACAGGCGCTCCGTCCGCTCCTGCGCAGGAGAAGGAGTGTGAGCATGCGCAGTGGTCTGCTTCCTATCCGGGTCTCGACTTGCCCTGAGGTTTCCACTTTCACGCCCTTTGTCTTTTCTAAATTAGCTTTCTGGAGATAGACCCCATCCATTTCAAGTGAGCAGTTAATTTTTTTTTCAGTGCTAAAGATGGACCCCAGAGCCTTGCAGATATTAGATAGCCTCTCTGCCTGCTCAACCTGTGGTTCTTGTGTTTGTCCTCCATCCGTCTCTGGTATGCACGCTGGACAAATGACTGCTAGTGAGAAGTCATCCCTTACTTCTTTAGATCCCAGGACACCTCCTTYATGGGCGTGTCCATCTGGTTCTTCCTAGATCTTGAGGGACAGTTTTCATCTGTGGGCACTTTCCTTCATCAGGAAAGGGAGCCTGCTGTTTTCCCTCAGTCCCCGGATGGAGGCCGTGGTATTGAACACTTCTTGAGTAGATGGCTTGCAACCCATGCCCTCCTCCGTGGCCATCGAGTGGTTCATCTCTGGCTCCCCCCAGCCAGGGCTCCGTATATTATAATTTGGGTGTCTCTAGAACCTGCCGATGACTTTGCACATGGCCACAGACAGCAGATGACACGTGGTGATGAGTGGCCACGTGAATGGTTCCTTTTCTTCTATAGCCATGGCATGTGTGGGGACTTCCAGGTGAGCCGAGCACCCCCACCCCAAACCACCCACGCCCCCTGCTCTAGCTAAGACCCCAGGGTCCCCAGACGACCTTTGCTTCACGGTGACTGCGGTGGCCTTGATGCCGGGTGGTACATACCTTCAGGGTTTTCTGAAGAGCATAGGCAGCCTTTCCTCAGGGCTGGGAGAGAATAGGAAAAGAAGTGTGCACCTCCATTTTTAGAAACCCCACCGCTCCTAGGCCTCCCAGCGGGAGTCTAGCACCCCCAAGCTCGGGGTGGGGTGCGGGGGCAGTGGGAACAGCTTCTCTGATTTGTTGCTAAGGCTGAGAAACTTCTGCCCTCAGGCACCCCAGCCAATCACCAGCTCCCCTCTGTCTGGAATCCTCAGAAGCTTTCCACAGCCTGCTTGCCGGGAGATCTGAACACAGGACTCTCGTGGAGTCAGAACAACTTGTCTTCTCCACGACATTCCCCGCAGCTCCTGGACCCTGGGAGAGGCGGCACTGGAGCTAAAGGACATTTCAGGAAATAGCTAGGAGTGGTGGACATGGCGTAGCTGGGTTGCTAGGGGCCTTCCCCAGGGCCGACTGTGCCCAAAGCCCCTTTGCCTGCACTGCTTTTGCTTTCTGGGGAAGCAGAGGGAGTGGTGATCTTTGGGAGTCTTTTGGTGACATGCCATTTGGGTCGTCCCTTGCCTCTTTACCTGCCCTCCCCTCCCCCTTATTTTCCTTTTTGTCCTTCTTTCTTTTTAGAAACAGAGACACATGTAGACCAGGCTAGCCCCAAACTCATTCAGTATATAGAACTGCTGATCCCCCTGCCTCTACTTCTGGGATTGTCAGATTACACGCATGGGCCACAATGCCTGTTGGCCTGGGGTCCTGTGTATGGGGAGGGGAAGCCTGGCTGTTCTGCCTCTGACTTCTTCCTGAGGCCTGCTTATTTCCGGAATGGGCTTCAGGTCAGTGCCTGACAAGCCACAGAAGCAGGGGACAGTGTGGTACTGACACTGCATTTCATCATTATTATTGTTTAGAACTCTGGGTGGTGTTAGCTTCCCATTTGTAAGTATTCCAGYTTAGGCACATACACGGATTCACCTTACTCTTTACAATAAAATTGTAGACGAAAGTAAAAAAAAAAACAAAAAACGGACATCCAATTTCGAGGTCTGGGGCAGGATGCCAGAGCCTGCTCTACCTCCTGGACTGCTGTGTGACTGGAAATGATCACCTTGGATGAAGGACCAGGAATGGGGATGGGGCATTCTAGATTTGCAGACCCAGAAAGGGGAAATGAGGGCTGCTGCTCTCCCCACTTGGGATAAAGGAGAGCGGCAGAGATTTTACATCTTCTCGGTGGGACACAAGAACCAGACAGAAGGTGACCCATCTTTCTTAAGGTGGCGTAAATGGCCAGACGGTATGGAGAGGAGGTATCCAGCCAGGAAAGGTCTTTGCCTCCTCTTTCTTGTCCCATCCCTGGATAAAGACTGTCCAGTTCTGTTCCTATAATTCTAGAATAATCGAGCTGGTGGACATTTAAATGCACATATCCCCATAGGTCTCCAAGGCTCCAAGGAAATAGGATTTTCCCTGGGGTTGGGGTGGAAGGTGCCATGCCAGGCCTCCTAACTCAGCAGCTGGGCCTTGTCTCTCACCTTAAACTCCATGCCTGGCATCTCGGTTTCTTAGTTCTCTGGGTGTGGGACAGCTCATTCAGGAGACCCAGCACCGTCTCTATGTGCTTGTAAGTATGTCCCTGCACTCCTGGCTAAAGCAGCCCTAATACCGTCCTTGCCCTTGCAGAGCACAGAAGGCTGAGGGGGAAGAAAGCACCGGAGGAGGGGGCATGGGGGCAGACTCATCGGAACTCCGGAGAGCCTGTAAAAAGATTGCCAAGAGCGTGTGGCCAGGGAGATTCCTTCCCCAACCCCTGAGTAGCTCGAAAGGCTTCCTGGAAGGGGTGGGTTGGGGTGGGGACTGGGATGGTGGGGAGGAACAGTGGGACGGGAAGGTATGCCTTTTCTCCCTGGGCCCAGGAACATACATGTACTGGGCTGGTTAGGCAGAGCTTGTCCGGACCCCTGGCTCCCCCAAATGTAGCCTCACTGAGAAAAGGTATTCAAAGGAGCCTTTCATTTACCCCAAGCCCTGAGGGGCGGTTGGAAGGTGAGAGAGGCTCGGGGAAACAAGCTCTATCTCCAGAGAGCAGGGATATTTCTCACTGGGCCCTTTCATCTCCCGGGCTTGGTTCCCCATTCTGTTAAAGAGGTGGCCGAGCCAGGTGGACTCCGGATCTTACCTGGCGCTCTTGGTGTTGACTCTCAGCAGCATGGAGGCCTGCTGTCAGGGAGCAGCCCGCCTTTTCTCCTTTTCCCACGTCTTCAGAAAATGTCTCCAGGCGAGGGGATCTCTGCCTTCTGTCTGTTGGGAAGCTCCTGGGAGGGGCGAGAGGAGGGGAGGCCGAAGGAGAAAATAAACAGTGGTTGTCTGGAGAGTCTCGCCAGGCCCAGGCAGGGCGCTCTGTGTCTCCCCTTATATGGCAAGGCTGCTCTCAGCTAGGAGCCCTCCTGTCATTCCCACTTCAGTCGCCACTCAGAGGACTGAGGGCCACCACCGGTCACCTGGGCTGCTGCCCGAGAAGGCAGGCAAGACCCGGCACGTATGCCGGGAATCACCTATGCGCACCGAGCGGGCTTATCTTGGCTTTCGATTGGTGTAGCAGGTGGGAGGGATAATAGATGAGAATATGAGAAAGAATTACTCCTCAGTCAGTCAGCTATGAGATGAGACTAATTGCYCGTCCATTTTGCAGAAGAGAAAACAGGCCCAGAGAAGCTAAGAACGACTACGCAAATGAACAGGAAATGAGGGTTTAACTCAGGCTGTCTGGTATCGGGGCCTGGTATCCGGAATGGGCTTCTTAGTTGACTGCCTGGATGCAGCATGAAGGGACGGGTGGATTTGCCTATCACAAGTGCTCTGTAGAAAGTTGATTGYGGGTCTGGTGAGATGGTTCAGTGGTGAAGAGCACTGACTGCTCTTCCAAAGGTCCATGAGTTCAAATYCCAGCAAACCACAAGGTGGCTCATAACCATCTGTAATGAGATCTGACGCCCTCTTCTGGTGTGTCTGAAGACAGCTACAGTGTACTTACATATTAACAATAAATAAATCTTGGGGCCGGAGAGAGCAGAGGTCCTGAGTTCAATTCCCAGCAACCACATGATGGCTCACAACCATCTGTACAGCTATGGTGTACTCACATACATAAAATAAATAAATAAATCCTTTTTTTTTTTNGTATCTCCCCTCGTATCCCTTTCTCTTCTCCTCTGAGAGGGGGGCACCCAACTAGTTATCTCCCTCCCCCAGCACATTATGTCTCTTATGCATATGATCTTAAGCTTTAAAACATACTTGCGTCATAATTGTTTAGCATATAATCTATATTCAATGGTTTTCTGGGCTGTCTATTGAAAATAGACTATATTAATCTTATATGCATTTGCTTACTGATATTTTCCCATTTCATAGCTTATAACACATTCTAATCCTCTACTGTAATCTGAAGCATAGTTGGACAAACTTGTACTTAAACATGTTCTTAGAAAAGACAGTCTCCTTTGTTACCATAACATCAGTATTACAGAAATTGTTCAGCTTTTCTCAGGACTGTCAAGTGTGTATTCCCATGTCCTCATTATGTTCTTGTGGGTTCCAGATATGGAAGTAAGAGATGCTAAGAAATCCATTTGTCAAGTGGACATGTAYTTTCAAATCACTAGCAAAGATGATTGCAGTTGGTACATAAGAAAATACTATGTATTTAAAGTACTTCACTAGACAACATACTAAATGTGGAGAATTGTGATCATTTGCTAAGTTCTAAGAAATGATGAAACAATACACTGCTTTAGAAATCATGAAATTTAAGAAGCAAAAAAGAATTAAAAATTCCATATTACTAAAAATGTCATGATAATTAGTCAGCTTGGCAAAATTTTGAATTACCTGTGAAACACATCCCTGGTTGTGTCTAGAAGCACATTTCCAGAGAGGGAAGGTTCAACTTGAATGYGGACAATGATATTTCCAGGGCAGGCATCTCCCATCGGCCTATAGGGAGAAAGAAAGTGAAAGCAAAAGGAATATAAGGTTTTCTCTCAATCTTCTTTCTGACTGTGATACTGTATGGCCAAGTGCCTCATGATCCTTCTCACACAGTTAGACAATTTTGCAGTTATGCCTCACTTACCATGAGGGTCTCAAGTGTTGATGCAACCCTGTCCTTTCTATAGCTTTCTTTTATCAGCTATTGTCTTAGTCAGGGTTTTACTGCTCAGAACATACACCATGAYTAAGGCAATTTATATGGACAATATTTAATTTGGGGGCTAGCTTAAAGGTTCAAAGGTTCAGTCTGTTATCATCAAGGCAAGAGCATAGTGATACTCAGGCAAGCATGATGCAGGAGGAGCTAAGAGAAGACTAGACAAGGATAAGGGTCATATAAAGTCATGCCCACAGTGACCTACTTCCTCAAACAAGGCCACACCTACTCTAACAAGACCACACTTCGATATAGTGCCACTCCCTGGGCCAAGGATATTCAAACCACCCCAGATATTTTATGATATCAATGAGGAATGTAACTAGTGCAGGCCCCAGATAAGTAGTGACTGTAAGATTGTATCAGTTGACCTGATGAAGTGTTATAAGAATGGTAGAACAGAAGTCCACTGAAGAATAAGACCACCATGGAAAATGTTTGAGAAATGTATCCCCCAAAGCAGATTATAAGACTTTCTGGCCATTTTTTTNCTTGGTGGAAAGTACATTTTAAAATGCAAAATCTGCAAAAGCAATACACACTGGCCAATGATGACGTTATGCTAAGTCCTAGAGAACAAGGAAGTCTGTCTTCCCGGGATGGGACACAAGAGGGCGCCCTGTGCCCCAGCCTGAGTYATCAACCCTTTAGCACGTTTCCAGRAGCAATGGCCCTTCCTCCTTTTTGTAAGGAAAGGCACTCTAGGCTCTCCATCTGGGAAGAGTCTGGGGTTGGGACACTGTTTTTCCCGTTTCCTTCCTTCTTGAGACAGAAGCCTGTGTCATGGCACTTAGGGATTCTTGTGAAATTGTTCCGGTTTTAGGGATCAGTTGAGGAGGCGTCTCAGCTACACGGGTCTCATGAAGAGTCCTGAGTGCAAGCTGGGATCTCTTTACAGTAAGATTTCCCTGGCTGCTTCTGAAAGGTGTGCAGGCACCAGGCACACTGTGCGCACAGAAGATTTTGAGTGGTACCAAAGAGGGGTATGGTGGCGCACACCTTCAATCTCGGCACTTGGGAAGCAGGGGCTGGGCAGATCTTTGTGAGTTCGAGGCCACCCGGGACAGCCAGGGCTAGGTAGAGAAACCCTGTCTCACCACCACCTGCTCCYGAGAAAAACCTAAGTAATAAAATGGGACACCTGTGGGGTCCTGCTCATTGTTCTTCCTGTGCAAGCCTCTACCTAGAGACCCTCTCAACTCACAGGATGTGACTGTGACCGCTGGGAGCTAGCTGGTGATCAGTTCTGTTAGGACGTCAAATGGGAGCTCTAGAGGGAACAAGAGCAGAGGTGATGGTCCTGGAGAAGACTGGCAGCCTATTGGCTGCTGTTCCGAGCTGAAAGGCACAACGGGAGGGAGGCATCCTCGGGCCATCTCTCCTGCTCCGTCAGGTACTCAAGTGTTCTGAATGATTCTGGAGCCTCAAACCACTCTTCAGGGAAGCTTCTCAGGCCTTTCTCTCAGGCTTGTTCTGAAGCACTGAGGAACAACGTAGGGGCTCCTGGCAGCTCTCGACGACCATGTAAGGGGGCTTGTTTTGTCTAAATATAGTAGTTTGGGAGAGCATGTGAGATGTGACTGTTTCCGATTGGGTTGGGGTTTTCTTTTTCTTTTCTTTTCTTTTTTTTAAAGAATTATTTACTTATTTTATGTATATGAGTACACTGTAGCTGTCTTCATACACACCAGAAAAATGCATCAGATCCCATTGCAGATGGTTGCGAGCCACCATGTGGTTGCTGGRAATTGAACTCAGGACCTCTGGAAGAGCAGTCAGTGCTCTTAACCACTGGACCATCTCTCCAGCCCCAGGTTGGGTTTTTTTCAAGACAGGGTTTCTGTGTGTATAGCCCTGGCTGTCCTGGAACTCACTATGTAGACGAGACTGGCCTCAAATCCACAGAAATCCTCTAGCCTCTGCCTCTGGAATACTGGCATTAAAGACATATGCCACCACTGACTGGCCATGTGACTGTTTTAAGTGTCCTGGCGCCTACCGCAGTCCTTGGGTTTAGTCATATTTTATTTATGTATATATTTGTGTGCATGTGTCTGTGGAAGGCAGTAGAAGGTRTAGGATCTCCWGGAGCCACATCCTGGAGTTACAAATAGCTGTKAACCCCTCAACATGGGTTCTGGGAACTGAACCCAGGCCCTCTAGAAGGACATCAAGTGCTCTTAACCACTGAGCCATCTCTATAGCTCAACCCCAGCCCTTGGATGCTGAACCAAAACAAGTTCAATGACTGTAAGAGGGCTTGTTTTGACTAAATACAAGTTTGGTAGATCATGCAGCTTGGGATGCATGGTGAGACCCTATCTCAAAAAATACACAAACACACACACACACACACACACACACACACACACACACACGTGTCTGTCTGTCTATCTATCTATCTATCTATCTATCTATCTATCTATCTATCTATCTATCCATCCATCCTCATGTGTAGCCTGGGTTACAACTGAAGCTGTGCCACAGCGCTGGGCTTATGGCCTGAGGTAACTCAGAATTGCACACATGCGTGATATGTGAACATGTGATTTCAGACTGTGTTCTCTGGAACAGGGAGAGGGGTTACCATGTGTGAGGTCCCCCAAGTCTTCTGTGGCCCTTGCCTAACTTTAACAGTCCCTGTCTCCCACAAACCTCCACCCTGGAAGCACCCCGAGACCCCAGGAATGTGATGGGCAGCTGAGATGCCGCTCCTGACTGCTGTCTCTGTACTGGCCTCTGCCAGTGTTTGCCAGGCAGAGGCACTGGGGGGTTATAGCAGTGAATACTGGGAAGTTCTTTCTTGCCCCTAAATTCCCAGGAAGAAACAAGACACAAATCAAAGGTCCAGTACTTTATTTCTGTCACAGAACAAGAGAGAAGAAGGCTCAATATTCTTCCCCTTGGGAAAGCCACTGGGGGTGGGGGAGGACAGCCTGAGGCAGGCAGGACTGGTAGGCGGGGCACAGGAGGATAGTGGAAGTCGTTAGCATTGGCTAGACACCTTCACAGTTCCTAAGGGTGGCSTCTAGCTCAGCCTTGGGCTGCTTGTCTGCTGCCTCATTGGGTCGCAGTGAGAACTGACATGGTGCGGGGTGGGGTGGGGCGTGTCAAGAGCCAGAGAGTGGGGGTGGTGGCGCTATCATCAGCAAGTTGCTGCCCTGTGTGAGCCTCCAGTGTGAGCAGGAGGCGGTTCTGTCTTCAGAAATGTCTTCCGAGGGTTGGGGATTTAGCTTAGTGGTAGAGTGCTTGCTTAGCAAGCAGGCCCTGGTTTGGTCCTCAGCTTCGGGCGTGTGGGGTGGGGGGTATAAAAAAAGGCAAAATAACAGAAATGTCTCTGGATGCTTGATAGAAGCATAGACCCTGGGGACTGCCCGGTCTCTGGAGACTCGAGGGCTGTGGAGCTATGTCAGTTGTCACCTCCACCGACTCAGCCAAACGGACTAGGGGCAGTTTAGGATCGTTCTGAGGTACGGGTGTGTGCATGAGTGTGTGAGTGCGGTTAGCGTCTTCTGTCACCRTCTACCCTGTGATTCTGAGATACCGTCTCTCTGTGAACCTGGAGCTCACCAACCCTGGCTAGGCTGGCTGGCTGCAGATCTCCAGGGGTCCTCTTGTCCGCCCGCCCGCCCACCTTAGGACTGAAGTGTGACCCCCCACAGCTGGCACCTGAACCCAGCGCTTTACTGACTCAGYGCTCTCCCAGCACCTGAGTTCTAGTTTCCCTTCGCATTTATTTCTTTTTATTGTGTGCGTGCGCGCGTTCGCTGCATGCAGCATGCTACGCACGTGGAGGTCAGAGGCCAAATTTCAGGAGTCAGTTTTCTCTTCCCACCACGTGGGTTCTGGGAATCCCACTCAAGCCCTCAGATTGGTGGCGAGTGCCTGGTAAGCTCTGTCACATCCTTCCAGGCCAAGTTCTACTTTATAGCTGATTTCATCAAGGGTTTTGACTTCCATCCCTGCCTCTGCCTCCCGAGTGCTGCCATTAAAGGCGTGTGCCTTATCATCATCATCATCATTATTGTTGTTGTTGTTATTATTATTATTATTATTATTATTATCATTATTATTATAGCACAATGAGCAAAGATTTACTAAGGGAAAACAAGAATGAACTCCCAAGAGCTGGGAGTGGGGGCAGGGAGCTATAATCTTTTTCTTTTGACTCAGACATTCAGACATTCAATTCCACGCTTGAAATTAACCCTGGCTCTACCCTTTGCTTTCTAGGTGACCTGGCTCTTGTTTGGACCTCAGGAAAAGCCAACGGTAAACCGTGGAAGCATCTCTGGCAAGAAATAAGGGTTAAACACGTCGGTGGCTGTGCACAAGGATCACAATCGTTCCTGCAGTGGGAAGAGGCACCACCAGGGGGCGCTCCAAATCATGTATTTTCTACTTTGAAAACTCATTTTCCTGTGGCTGCCCTCCAAACCCAACAGAGATGAGTGGCTTTTAGTTTACCTAACTGATTTAATAAACGTTTAAAATAATTTTGCGCATTACTTTCTTTAAAATGTGGATGTGGGCCTCTGGCCCCTCCTCACCACAAGGCCTACAGGGAAGGGAATGAGGAGGGTCAGAGCGGAGGGAAGGCTGTCTCACAGAGTCTGGTTCAACCGCTGGGTCTTGAGACAAGTTTCTCAAGAGTGAGGCAGCTCTGAGGTTCCCACATCCAGCCTCCCGGGGATGTTAGGAAATATGGACCGAGTGGATAGAAAAGCTATACAAAGGTCAGAAGAGAGCTCCGGAGACCGCTTACCTCCGACGCTCCGCCTCCTCCGCCCGCCTCCCTGGGAGGAAATGCCAGGGTGGGAAGGAGGCAGATCCAGCTGTTAAGCCATGACCTCAAGAACAGTATTTCCAGGAATCCCCATCTTAGCATCCAAGGGATTCCTGGGAAAACTGGACCGTGAGGACAAGGTGGGAGCGAGATGCCTTCAGCACGTGCCACGCCCCTAGGGACCGGCCAGTTTTCTCTGCATCCGGCCCAAGCTCTGGCAGCCAGCGTGGGGTGCTGTCTGCACCCTGCTTCCCAGGATGCAGCTTCGTGCTCTGGGAAGACCAACCGGAGCTCTGAGTGGCTTGGAAAGTACCTTCTCTGAGGTCAGGAAGCATTTGGGACCAGTCGTCCCTGGCCCCTCCCCCTTGCCACGGGCCGCGAGAACTCTGGCCAGGGATCACGAAGTCCATTCTCAGGCTCTAGTGACCGCCTCACTGCTGTCCTCCGGCAGGTCACTCAGACTCTGATCCCCGCTNTCCAGAAATTTAGCCAGATTGCAGCAGGCACCTTGGTACCAATGTAACTTATCTAAAATAAAAAAGAAATTTGTGGCATTTTCTAATGTCATTTTAACTTTACTTGTTATATAGTTTTTATATACATTACTCTTGCACACTACTGTCAGGAAAAGGGTGGTTTTACCCTAAGGCTGGAAAGCCAAGCAAAGCCACCAGGTTTTTTTTTCAATTACTTTCAAAAATTTGATGACATAACATTTTGGATCAAATTGTGCATGCTATAGAACATTTTTGCTATTATATAGAACTTCTATATTGTTCTTTTCTTCTGTTCTAAAATATATTACTTTCATACATCAGTCACAGAATATTATACAATTAGAGACAAGCATTATTCAAATATATGTATTTTTCTCTAAATGATATGTGAGTATCAAAACTACACGGAGATTAGCATTCATATTATTTTGTAGAGCAAATCACAGCTACACCATTTAAAAAAAACATTTTAGCAATCTATGTGCTATCTAGTTTCATAGTAATATTTATTTTGTTATTTTTTATCCTGCACTTAACCTCCCTTTTGAGAACTTTGAGAATCTTGTCTTTTGCTATGTACTTACAAATTTTCTATCTGAAATTAAGAGAACTAATTTTTTTTACTATTACTATTAAAATGTGTGTGTGTGTGTGTGTGTGTGTGTGTGTGTGTGTGTGTGTGTGTGTGATTTGTGTGTTGTCAGAGTATGGGTGTTTGCATAACTTTGCACAAATGTTGACATCAGAGGACAATTTATAAGAATCAGTTCTCTCCTTCCACTATTGGATATCAACAGAATTCAAGTTGTCAGGCTTAGCAGCAAGTGCCTTTACCAGCTGATTAAAGCCACTGACCCCAAATAAAAATTTTAGAAATAAATTTTATAGACAAATTTTACATTTATGGCATTCTAAACAAGTAGTATTTCCTTAATAAGAACCTAAGCTATCATCAAATTTTGCAGACAAAAAGGGAACAGTGATTCTAATTTCCAGCATTCATATGATTCTAGAAATTGTTTCATGATGCTATCAACTTCCAGGATATAGTGACAACATAGTGACCAATATATCGACAAGTTGTTTTAGCTTATGGTAAAAAATAAACACCCCAAAAGAAGAAATAGTTAAGTAGGATTTCCTAAGTGTAATCTTTTTGTCCTAGATGCCTGAGTTACACTTATTGCCTTATTTTGAAACAACATAATATTCAAATGAAATATGCACAGTTCCAATAATCATTGATGCTTAATTTTATTTTCACTCAATATGACACAGGACAAAGAGAACATTTATTTAAGACCATTTCAAAATAAAAGAAAGTGAAACTATGACTAATTCAAAGGAATTAAAATAAATGAATTATGTTAAAATAATACATGAAAATTGGCATAAAGCTAAATACTTTCAAGAGCATTTACCTGCAAATAATTGTATTTCTGCTCTGTAAGCATTTATTAATTCCTTAATTAAAAAGTCATAGGCAGAAATTTGCACCCAACCAATGGACAGAAGCAGCTGAACCCTGCTCTTGATTTACGGAAGGCTGAATGAAGCTGAGGGAGACCCTATGGAAGGATCAGCAGTCTCAATTAATCTGGACCCCCACGATCTCTCAAACACTGGAACACCAAACAGGCAGCATGTAATCAACTGATATGAGGTTCCCAACACACATACAGTAGAGGACTGTTGGGTCTGTTTTCATTCAGAGATTTTGCACCTAACCCTCAAGAGACTGGAGGCCCCAGGGAGTTTACAGGTCAGGTGGGGTGGAGGGTAGGGACATCCCCATGGAGACAGAGGGGGGGGGAGAAGGTATGGGTACAGTCAAAGTGTGGATAGGGGTTGGCGGGGGGGTAAAATATAGAGTGTATAAAAATAATTAAAAAATAAAGTTCAAATCTCTTGGCCTCTGATAATCTAGGTGTATGGCATAATTCAAATTTTGAATATCATCCAAATCATGTGTTGAAACAGTTTTCTTGATGACCTGACAATTCTGGAATACATGATACCTTTACATGGAATAGATTTGAGATAGATGTGGGATGCCCAAAGAGTAGAGATTGAGACTCATCTGCTGTTCTTTGCTTTCCTTATCCTGAATAATTTCCTTGTGGTAGCCTATGCTCCCTGTTTAATGGAATTTCTTGACACAGAACCAAGGAAACTGGAATAAATAATTATAGACTGGAACCTTTAAATCTCTACACCAAAACAAATCTTTTAGCTTCATATTTGATTGTACCAGGTATTTTGCTAAAGCTCACAGTGAAGTGGAACTTATATGTCTGCTAAATTAATGTTTGTGCTACCCTGTGTGAAAGCCCTTCAGATTAACAAACCATTAAACTATAACCCCATTAAAGGCAATATATTGAACATTATYATCATCATCATCATCATCCATGTATGTTGGATAGAAGAGATGAATTACTCAGTAAAGTGCTTGTAGGGCATGTATGAGATCTAGAAATTAGCCTCAGAACACATGTTTATTAAAAAAGTCCTGTTGCTGGAGAACCAAAACCATGTAGATCTCTGGAATTCACTGGGCATCCAGTCTGCTCTATTCAGTGAGCCACAAAGAGTTCCAATGGAAGATCTCATCTGCCTCCATTTTCTCTCTATTGCTGAGATCGAATATTTGACCAAAATTAATATAAAGAATGAAGAGTTCACTTCATATTAAATTTCATCATTGGATGAATTTCAGGACACAAATTAAGACAGAAACATGGATCAGAAGTCATGGAGGTACAGCTCATTCGGGCTCATGTTCGGCTACTTTCTTCTATACCTCACGACTCATGCCCAGGGATTTGTGTCACCACCATTGGACAGTGTCCTCTTCCATCAATTAACAATCAAGACAGTCCCTCATAGGCATGACCACAATGCAACCTGATAAAGATAATTTATCAACTGAGATGATATTATTATTATTATTATTATTATTATTATTATTATTATTATTATCGATATTTCAAGTTGACAACTAATGCTAACTAGGACTTTACCTGAGCAATAAAGGTGGATAGTACCTTAAGAATGACAACTGATGCTATACTTTGTTCTCTCTATGCAAATACACAATGTGCATGTGTTCTTCAATACAGACTTKTACATATATACACATAAATATCCACATAGACCAAAATTGAGAAAAAAGTCAAAGTATATCATATATAGATTGTAAGATGTAATGCAAATGTTGTGCATTTTTAGGGATAGACACTGTATTTATGCAGAAATAATAGTGGAAGCCAAGTACTACCTGAGTATTTGAAATAAATGTTCAAGTGTTTTGCACATTTACATTCCACTGCCATCATTGTCCTAAATCTAGACTTTCATGACAAATTCAAAGTATCTCTAAACCCATAGAATTTTATTGATCATTTTGTTTTTCTTCTTCAATACTTTTAAGTTAAAATATAATTACATAACTCCAATGTTCTCTTTCCTGTCTCCAAATTGTACAATGTTTCTCTTAGTACCCTCCTCCAATATCTGCTTCCTCCAATATTTTCCATGTTCTACATTTGCTCCCTATAAAATCAATGGCCCCTTTGTTATTATTGATATGTATATCATAWACACAAATGCATACAAATACATACACACAAATATAAATGAATGATTAAATAAATAATAAATACAATAAAATGTTGAGTCCAATAATGTGTTTTGTGTATATATATTGTTTCAAGACCAGTGACTTTATATTAAGATGCCATTTAGGGAGAGAGGCTAATTCTCATKCTGTCAGACCATTAATTACCAGTAGGTCTTTGTCCRAGGATGGGAKCCTACAAAATCCCCTATTCCTGCTTTAGCATGTATACTATCATTGTTCAGACATTATAAGCAGTCATATTATTTGCTTATCATTGGTGTCAATTCTCTGTCATTTCTTGAAAAGAAATCACCAGAGATTTCTTGATCTTACAGGCTTCTGCTTCCTCTTCCAATTAGAAAATTTGGAAAACTTGTAATATATGAACACAGATGCCTCATGTCATATAATTATAGGGGAAATGACTCTGAAGAGTATCTAAAATATGATTCTTCGGTCACCTAATTTAGGAATGAAAAGTCTGGCTGGAATATCAGAATAATATGTCTTTATCAATTTTTATTCATATACACTCAGAGTTCAATATATTTATATATATAATATATATAGATATATAAACCATGTTTATACTAGCTGGTGAGCTATATACATATATATACACACACACACACATATATACACACACACACATATATATACATATATGTATATGACATACTAGCTGATATAATTAAAGATAATTTGTTATTTCTTGAAGTCAAGGATTTATCTGAACAAGAGATGTGGTTCATGATTAAAAGCTTGTTAACCTAATTTTTTGATTGCTCTTCTAGAGGACCTGGATTTTCTCTCTAGTTTTCATATCTGGAGTCACAGTCATCTGTATTTCCTTATCCAAGAGTTTCAAAGTCCTCCTCCATACTCCACACAAGCCTACACCCATGAGTATATATGCACACACACATGCACACATGCTGACAGATACAAAAACACTTAATAATAAAGTCAATTTTGTAAAGGTCAAACATTCATTTTCCTTTTACTAATTGTAGTAAAAGGAAATTTACTCATTGTCTATTTACTAATTGTCCTCCTTATTYGTATACTCATATATGGAAAGGAACTGCATAAACTATATATGGTGATGCATGACTGTAATCTCGGCACCCAGGAGGTGGAGGCAGAAGGATCAGGAATTGGAGAAAAAAAACATAATAGCTGAGTGTATATTGAAGATGAATGTTCAGAAACTTTATTTCAATGAATCTAAAATATGAGACAACTACATTAATTATATACTCATATAAATGGTCATGAACAGTAACTATAAGTAGTCATAAGAAATCAAAACTTAAAAGACCAAACAGTATTGGATATCAATTTACCAGTGGTGTGTATATCTGCTTTAGGCATTTGATGCTCCTAATATCAATTCCACATTAAAGAAAGAGCTTTTGATTCTTACATATGATATTTCTCTTTTTATTAGATATTTTATTACATTTTAATGTTATCACCTTATCCAGTTTCCCCTCCACAAGCTCCATATCCCCCCCCCCCCCCCCCCCCCCACCTCACTGCCCTGGCATTCCCCTATACTGGGGCGTAGAGACTTCATAGAACCTCTCCCTCCATTGATGCTAGATAAGGCCATCCTTTGCTACATATGCAGCTGGAGCCATGGGGCTTCTTTGGTTGGTGGTTTAGTCCCTGGGTGCTCTGGGG
>BDUI01001270.1:132882-150516 GCA_002335545.1 Apodemus speciosus
GGCAGAGGCAGGCAGATTTCTGAGTTCAAGGCCAGCCTGGTCTACAGAGTGAGTTCCAGGACAGCCAGGGCTATACAGAGAAACCCTGTCTCGGAAAAACAAAAAACAAAAAACAAAAACAAAAACAAAAACAAAACCCTTCCTCCCTCCCTATGAGCATCCACTCCCTGTCTCTGTGGATGAAGAGCTGGACCGTGGTCATGGGTGAGGTGGTACCTGACTATTTTGACTATTTTACACTGCTGTAGGACAGAGCCACATTTCTCCCCAGGCGCCAGGGGTTAGTCTGTCAGAGAAGAGTTGGGAGGAGGGGTTTCCAAGAGAGAGCAACCTGGCTAGTGGGTTTAGAGAAAATGAACACCCCTCCTGCCTGGTTTGCACATAGACTGCTTGCCCATCTTCTGCCATGCAGCAGGGGAGTGGGGGCTGGGCTCCCTCACCTCCAGTTGCCCCGCCCACTCTTCAGCCTGCCTTGAGGATTGCTGCTAACTCCAAGCCTGACTCCTTCATAAACCACTCAGGACTGTTAAACAAATCCTATAATTAGAAGCCAGGTTTGCTAGACCAAGTGAAAAATGTAACATCGCCCTCTGTCTGTTCACCGGACACTCAGCTGGTGTCCCATGACCCAGAGGAGCTGTGACCTTGGGTTTCCAAGAAGCCTTAATAAGGTAATGTTTATAAGGCTCTTAGCCTTGTAACTCTGCTGGAGTACAGCCCTGTGAAGAGAGGACACGCCATAATTCCAAGATGGTCCCCTCCCCCACTATCTTGATGGCGAAGCATGTTGTCCCCTTAGGTGGTGCACGGCAAGTCCCAAGCTTTAGCATTAAGGAAGTGGGTTCTCCTCCCAACTCTGACACCAAATGCTGTGTGGCCCGGCACCCGTTTCTTTCCATCTCTGGATTTTCTCGTTTGTCCATCCTTAAACTAAGAGTCGAGGGACGTGGCTTTCAAAGCCTCTTCCAGCTCCAAGAAAGGCTGTTTCTTTTCTGTGCTTTTCCCCACTATGTTTCATCTCAAGCAAGGATTCGGCTTCAAATTCCATTTTTCCTTCTCTCGATGCCACAGAACTTGGTAATGAACTTGAGCCACATATCTCTGAGGGGGGGGGGTGGAAAGACACACAGACACACCTTTCTCTGTCTCAGGTTTCAGGCCCCAGTCTCCATTCAGTGAGAGGAAATGAAAAGGCAAACGAACAAACACGGGACAGGGACTGTCAGGAAAAGAACTGACAGGCCCAAAATGGGACAACATGGGGGGCACAGGGGAGAGCTGGCGCTCTTCTGTGGAGAGATGGCCACACCAGTTCCTATCATGAGAGCTGACTGAAATCTCTATGAACCAGACTCTGATAACTTAACCTCTGTTAGGGTTTTACTGCTGTGAACAGACACCATGATCAAGGCAACTCTTAAAGGACATTTTACTGAGGCTGGATCACAGGTTCAGAGGTCCTGTCCATTATCATCAAGGTGGGAGCATGGCAGCATCCAGGCAGGCTTGGTGCAGGAGGAGCTGAGAGTTCTACATCTTTATCTGAAGGCTGCTAGCAGAAGACTGACTTCCAGGCAGCTAGGGTGAGGGTCTTAAAGCCCACACCCACAGTGACACACCTACTCCAACAGAGCCACACCTTCTAATTGTGCCACTCCCTGTGCTGAGCATATACAAACCATGACTACAACCTCCATCCTGCCAGCTCAACCCCCCAGCAAAGTAGCAAGATGGGTACTTCCTCGCCAGCCTCATTTTACAGCAGAGAAGCTAACAGAGAGGAAAAAAAAAAAGAGGGCTGAAGGTGCAGCTCAGTGGTAGAGCATTTGCCTGTCGTATGCTAGACCCTGGGTAGGATGCCTCACTGAGAGAGAGGGGGAGGAGAGGGGGAGGGGGAAGGCAAGAGGGAAAGAGAGGGGGAGGGGAGAGGGAGAGGGAGAGGGAAAGGGAGAGGGAAATGAAATGAAGTGTATGGTTGGAATAGAGATTCCAAAGCCTTGGCCTCTGTAGATTGGTCGCCTACAAATCTCTAAGACTGCCATGATGCTTATGGTTGTGAGTATGATGGGAGAGTTTCCATTTCTGCATCTCCAAATGCTTCTGATGGAAGGGGCTCTGTGACCAGTACAGGTCATGTGGCACAGGCGATGAGGGCACCTTGGCTGCACCAACCTTCGTAGGTTTGGGGGCTGCTAGTCGTTGCAGCACAGCTAAGCTAATCCTGACTGTGGCTGCTTGGCATGGACAGAGGCAGCAGGCTTGTTCTGTGCATTCTCAGTCAATGTCTGGGCAGCAGAACAAAGGTTCAGACGAAAGGTTCAGAGGGAAAACCAAAAGACATTTGATAGGCGTGTCAAGAAAATGCCCTTTGATGGTCTCATGGGGCTTGAGAGCTAAAGAGGAGATCTGCGATTTCCTTAAGAAGACATGTGGTTCTGGAATGCTCAGCCAGACCTAGTTTGGGGGCTAAGATAATGGGGAGAAAGCAAGGGGACACTGGTGTGGAAGAGAAAGTCTTCTGAAGATAGCCGTGTATAACAGACAAGCTGAGCTGTCTCCAGGAGAGCACACTGGGAAGACAGAGCCGGGTCAGCCTGACCCCTGCATCTCTACAGGGCTTACTCAGTGTCCTGGCACTCAGGCACAAAGTCTTCTGACAGATCCATCCTCTCCCTTGTAGATGTGTGCAGAGTCCAGGCAGCTGCGAGCATAGTTTGAAATCATACCACCTTTGGTCCTTGGTGGAAGCCATCTGATGATGGGTCACCTGTCTCTGTCCTCAGCTGGCCTGCTGCCCTTACCTTTCTCTAAACCAGGTCAAAGACTAGGGAAGCTATGGACCCAGTTTTTCATCCCAAGCTCTGTCTGTCTTTCTCTCATTGTATGGCCATGGGCAGGTTATTTCTGGTCTCAGAGCCGGGGACCTTGAAGCTCCTTTCAACACCAGGCGATGATGAAGCTTCTTTCCTGGGAGCCAGGCTCTAGAAATGGCGGTCAGCATCACCAGGCTGGCTCTTCTTCCCTCATGATGTGTAGAAAACTGAGCTCCCATGGAAATTTGGTGAGCTGTCACCTTCTGGGGACAGCACTTTTCTCCATTTAAGCTGAGCCAAGGGTCACAGGCTTCTCAAAAGATGCAGCATGAGCCCAGCAGTGGTGGTGCATGCCTTTAATCCCAGCACTTGGGAGGCAGAGGCAGGCAGATTTCTGAGTTCAAGATTAGCCTGGTCTACAGATTGAATTCCAGGACTACAGAGAGAAACCCTGTCTCGAAAAACAAAACAAGCCAACCAAACAAAGATGTAGCATGGATCTTGCAGAAGATGCAGATGTTGTCATGGATACATGAGATCCAGAAGGTTGAGCAGAAGGGCTCAGCAAGAGCTCTTCCAGGACGTATTGCTGCTCCTGAAGCATGGCCATCGTCACATCTGCCACTCTCCACTGGAGCACAAGCTGAGGAACTAGTGTAAGTGTTTCATGTTGTCCCCCGGTGCCTAGGCCAATGTCGGGCGCCTTGCAGTTGCTTAATAAGGACACTGCTCACTACCTGGAGAATACATTTAACCATCACTGTTTCCTCCAGAGCACACAGACAAGCTCACCAGGGAGGMTGAGTTGTGCGTCACTATAGCTCTGACCACCTATGAGCTTCCTAGTGGTCACTCGGATAGGGACAGAGGCCCTGGCAATGGCCACCAAGACCCCTTGCCCGATGGTAAGTGACTGTGCTCAGAGTCATTGCGTGAGTCGCCCTTGGGGAGAACGTGAACAAAACTGTGGTCCCCGGCTCTCCAGGGCAGGTGAATAAATGCACTCATTGCCTGTAAGCAGTGCTCCCTGAAGGTGCTCCAGAACTGTAGCAAAGCACCGAGACACTACCCTCAAGGTCATACACCCCCAGATCCACAACAGAGAGCCACCCCAAACAAAGTATCTCAGAGCCAGTCTCCCCAGCTAGAGCCTAGTGTTAAATCTGACCCATGGCTTTCCACTCTAGCCCCCCTCACTCCAACATTCCTTGGAAGATGGCAAAAGATGACGGCTGGCCTATCTCATCTCCGGTCCCCAAACCTGGCTAGTTCCTTCACTGGGATTGGGGCTCTGTAGCTGCTCTCCTCCCCCTCTCTTTTTTTTTTTACTGGGTAGTGGGGCCTCCTTCCCCAAAGAGACACAGAGCCACCCAGGATAGGGGTTGTGGTGAGTTTCTGCTTGGGAGATGGGTGTCAAAGTCCTGGAGACTCCAACAGATTATAAACATCCCCCCCCCTCCCAGGTCTGTGGCGCGGATGTGTGGGTGAGCAGGGGCCTGGTGCCTGGGTTATGCAGACAGGCTGTTTATATCCTGCTCCTTCCAGACCCAGGCCTGCTGGTACTGGTAGGAGGTCTATGCTTACGAGGTCCTGAGTCCTGTACAGAAGATGGGGGAGTTCTTGCTGGGAGATTCTAAAGCTTGGGAAGCCTGATCCCCACCTGTCCTGCACACAGTTCCCCCGAGCCAGGTTTCTTGCCTCTGCTGAAACATTTGGGGTGCCCACTCTTCCCTAGAGCTCTTCCTTCTATTTGGGGGGGGGTCTCTCTGGGAACTAGGAAGTTTTAGAACCGAACTGACTAGAGTCATGCTACCTGGTTGGACAGAGCTAAGAACAGTATGTTCAGGCAAACAGTAGCTAGGCCGTTCGTGGCACGCTTAGGCACGTGTCACACGTATGACCTCCCTTTCATTACTCCCTCTCTCTTGATGGAAGTTGGGGTGCCTGCCCCAGGTAACCACAAACAGCTCAGTGGCAGCACACCTCTGATTGGGGTTCAGGTTGCTTTGGTTCAAAGTCTATGTCTAAACACGAGTCTTCACGAAAAATTAAAGAGCAAGAATATACCCATGAAAGTGCACAAGAAATGAATTTACAATAAAAAAGAGACCAAAGAGACCAAATACGAAGTGCCTGTTACACCAACAGTGGAATGTGTATCCCGAGAGCAGAATGTCCTGGAAGGCAGGGAGATCACCAGCAAAGACCCTAACTGACAAGCCGGCAAGGTGTCCCTGCCCTTGGGGATGTCTCTGGATAGTGAGTGCTAACCAGACACAAAGCAAGCACACGGTCAGTCTGCAAGCCTGTGGCCTTGGTATTTTCAAGGCTGGACACTGGTCGATGGGCCGACGGACATCTCAGGGTTGGTCACCAGAGAACCAAGTCCGATTCACACTTGTTTGACATCCCACCGTGCGGGGTGCAGACGCTAGTGTCTGGCCTAGGCCCAGGGTCCTGCTGACGTGGCTGTCCCTCTACACGGCTCATTCACACAGCCACGTTCCCTTTTTTGAGAACTGGGAACTTGTTGGCTTGGGCTATTCCCACCAGCAATGTTCCTGTCTCTGGAGCTTAAAATAGCCCCTCTTGGCTGGGGCTCTGCAGTGAGCAGTGAGGCAGGCATTTGTGCAAATAAGGGCTTGTGAGCAGGGTTCCTACCCAGGAGGGAGGGGCAAACAGCATGGCAGAGGAGACCGGCCTTCTGGAGGGCGGTCTGTGAGACTCTTCCTGCCTCCCTGACCTAACTGGATCCCCTTGACCAAGGACTGGGCCTACATCCCTCAGAGCCTGCTGGCCTGACTGAGGCTCCAGGGTGGGCACACTGAATAGAAAAGCCTTTGCATTCAGCCTCATCCCTACTTATTTGATAATGCCAAATTTCTACTTAGAAACACCCCCCCCCAAAGCATCCCGGAAAGCCCAAACTAAAACTCATTTTCCTAATAGCAGTTCCCATGTCTGCCCGCACGAGCTGGACACTCACTTTGGCGAGGCATTGCACAAAGCACTTTCATGCACATTCTCATTAGAGCCTTACCGTGATCCATTGAAAATCAAGTGGCTGCTGTTTTGAGAAAGGGTCTCTTGTAGCCTAGGCTGGCCCCAAATCTACTATATGCTGAGGATGGCCTTAAAGTTCTAATTTTCACACGTTTGCCGTCTGAATGCCGGGATCAGAGGCACGAGCCACCACACCTTGTTTGTGCAGCACCAGAAATCGAACCCAGGGAGTTGTGCAAACAGGGCAAGCATTCTATCTACCAAGAGAGCCACATGCCCATCCCCTCCCTGTTATCTCTATTGAACAGWAGAAAAAAGGCTCCCTAAGGCGATTTCTTTCCCAAAGTCACACGGCTGTGATGAGGAAGAGAGGATCAAGACTAAAATTCATCACCCTGTGTAGTCCTAACTCTTCCGGATACCCACAGCGTTGATCTCTCACCCTGAGTTCCAGCATCTCCATCCCGTGTTACAACTGGTTTGGTTAAATTGGTCTCACATTGCACTTTCTGTGTGTCGGAAATGTTATAGCTAAACTGCCCCGAACTTGGGAGCTCTCGGGTCTCCAAAGGACTGGAGTTCCTGCCAGGTGATCCTAACCTTGCCCCATCCGGCTTGTTTGAGACTGGGAGGTGAGGCTGAGGTGTGACATCCCTCCTTGACAGTGCCCCACTCCACTTGGGGGCAGCATCTTCTGCCTGCACCACAGGAGACGTAGGGGCAGAATGGACTTGCTTTGTTTGCGTCTTCTGAGACTTTGGGGAAATGGTTAAATGGACATTCCAAGCCTCAGCATGCCCAGTTATCAATAGAGAACAAAGTAGGACTTCACTCCAGGTGTGCTGGGATCGTCCCACGAAACAACATTCTTGAAGGCGATAGCCCCTGCCTAGCACCCAGGAGGTGGGCACTARCCAATAACTTATTCCTCACGAGTTCCTTCCTCTGTCCCCTTCTCCCAATCATGTGCGTATGTGCATGTATGTGTGAACATGTGTGCTACTCCCTGTAGGTGGAGGCGACCAGAGGAGAGCCTCAGATGTCGCCCCTCAGGAGCCAGCCATCCTGGTTTTGTTTTTCCAGACAGAGTTACTCTGTGTAGGCCTGGCTGTCCTGGAGCTCATTCTGTAGACTAGGCTGGCCTTGAATGCAAGAGATCCACCTGCCTCTGCCTCCCTGGTGCTGAAATTAAAGGAATGTACCACCATGCCTGGCTTCCGTCTTGTGTTTTGAGACAGGGTCTCTGCTTAGGGTCTGAGGGTTGAACCAAATCCTTTATGTTTATGTGGCCAGCATTTTTGTCAACTGGGCTATCTCTCCAGCTCCATAGTTGATATTTTCTGAGAGGCCTAGTTAGTATATAGTAGGTGCTCAAAGAGAAGGTGTACTTGGGATCACCAGATAGAAACTCAGTAACTGCCCTCCACAGGCTGGGATGACTGTTCCTACTCTGACATGGAAGACGTCCTTAGCATTGGTTCTCAACATCAGTGTTACTGGGAAGCCAGGGGCAGCAAGCACAGGCCTTACCCCTCCCACTGGAGATCCTGCTTAGCCTCAGAGTCTACTCCAGGAGGATGGAATGGGCCACGGCTGCTCTTCAGGGCTGTCTGGCTTTCTGTTGGTGCCATCTAGTGGTGAGTACGAGGTGCTCATCAGGTCTGACAGACCTTCCAGGGATTCTCATATCACGCCTACTGCCAGTTGCCAATCCGACCATCTGCTGTGTCTTTCTTCACATGTGCTCCTAACTCTTATTCATAAAGACCTAAGGACCCCATCATCACGCATGAGGCAAGAGGAGCCTCCAAGTCCTGGTTTCTTCTCCTTCCTCTTGGGCCTGGCACCGCCCTCTGAGAATGTCCACTGCTCCACATACCAGACATCACTATGGGAAGACGACCCTTCTGTGGTGTGTCAAAGCCAAGGCTGGAGGAGGAGGAGGAGGAGGAGGAGGAGGAGGAGGAGGAGGCTTCTGTCTGGTCCAAGACAGGTCAGGAATGGGGAAACTAGTGATGGTTCCTCTGCTGTCCCTGGGGCCCATTGTGAGCAATCTGAGCTCTTGGAGATGGCCTAGCTCCTTGGCCCACTATAGACTAGCAAGAAGGCTCAGCGCGGCCCAAGCCTGTCTGTCAGTTTAAGCATTGAGGGAAGGGCAGTGGATAGAAGCAAGGAGCTAGTTCTGTTTCTGGTTCCAGCACCTATCTTTCATTTGCCTCCCGTCTCTATGGACCCCAGCATAGCAGCAGAAGAAAACGAAGAACTATGCAAGCTGCCCCCATTCACTCCTTAGCCAGGTTCTTTCGTTTGTTCAAAGAGGGGCTAGGACAGCCAGGGCTGGGGGTGGGGGCTTGTTGCCCAAGGAGGTATTTTCAGAGTCTCCGCCCTCCGGAGTTTCCAAGGACAAAACAGAGCCCTGTCTAGTATTTGACCAAATATGGTGGTATCTCTCCAGGAGCTCATGCCCCAACCGGCTCCTCAGTTATGCTGTGGAAACCTGCCCCACACAGATTAATCTTGTGACATCAGGAGCCTCTCCTCCCCTCTCTGGTTCTTGCAAATGGCCACGACTGGCMCTCAGCAAGACAGGATGAGGCACTTGCCTGATTACTAGCCCCCCTTTCCCCCAACGCCATTCCTGCCTCCCAGAGAATGTATTTGTTGCCGGCTCCCATTCAGTTGGTTGTCCCCTCAAAGTGATTGGCCTTAGCCACAGAGGATGGTCAGTTTAGCCTTTGGGGCCCTGTGAACCCTGGGGTCACCTGGGCTCACAAAGATATGGCCTGATTTAAGAAGGCTGCATGCGGTGCCTCAGCCAGAAGGGTGGGTTTGAGGGGTACACAGGAGAGGTGTGGAGACGTGTAAGCCCTAATACCAAGACAGCTGTTGTTTATGACAAACAACATAATAATTCTCACAGCATCATTTTATAATAAACAGTAAAGTGTTTGTGGGATGCTTACTCCGTGCCAAGCATGGCCAGCTCTGACAGGGCGTATTTCTTTATTTTCCAAAGTAACATCAAGAGATGTGGAAACAGATTTAGGCTTTAAGTAGGAGTCAGCAGGGTCACTCTTCCCACAGTGTAACTCCCATTATACGGAGAATATAACTGAGGCTGAGAGAAGGAAGGTCATAAGTAGTCAGTCATGCAGGGGATGGAGATCTCTCAGGCCAGGTGGCAAGTGTTACTCCATGAAGGCTGTCACAGTTGGCTATACAGTTTTTAGGCATGGGTGTCTTGGCCTGGGTGGAGCACAGACTCAGAAACATGTTCATAGAGGGCTAGAACTGTGCAGAAAATATCCCAACACAAACAGTGTGGRATGGTGTGTTGAGTTCTGGATAGGAACCAGGCCCAAAAGCCCAGCCCTGACACTGCTAATTCACTGTGGAATACTGGGGAAATCTTCTTGTTCAGGTCTCAGTTTCCCTGCCTGTGCCCTAGAGGGTGGGCAGCCAAGCTCACCTGAGGCTGGTTGGAGTGGCTGGGGTTGTTTCTCTGGGAGATAGTGCTCCCTGGCTCTGGGCCAACCCAGTCTCAGTACATTTTTCTCTCCTGACCAACCAGTAGCCCGCCCCTCCTCCACCCTCACCCCCTTGCCATCCCCAAAGCTAACGAAGCTGATTGTCTCAACTGGCGCTGTGGGTGCTGGCTGGTCAGCCAGCCGCAGGCCACAGGCAGAGGTGCCATCAGCCAGGGCCCCACCAGACACACAGGGCATTGTCCTTTGGTCAACAGCCCCTGGGCACCTCAGCCTGGCTCCTGGCCTGCCCCCACACCCCTCACCGCCTGCCACTATGCTAAGGCACAGTCAGCTGGGGGCCCAAGGCTCCCAGCTGACAGTGAGCCCACCCACCCACACCCCCAGCAGCCCCCTGTGGAGCTATAATTGCCTCAGTCCGTCCTGTTGCTGCCATTCTCTCTCTCTGCGGCATCTGGGGTTCCTGGCGGGTGGCAGCTGCAGGCCCCACCGCCCGACTTGGTGGGATGGACTGGTCACACAGCCTGGTACGTGGTGCTCCTCTGCCCCACCTCCACCTTCTCTGTAAATGTTTCTTTCCCATTGATTAATGGCTGCCTGTGTTTGACTTGGAATCTGCAGGGACCAGCTCTGTCCTCTCCTCCAGGCCCAGAGAGAAACAGAGCTCGGTCTCAGCCTGCAGTCATGGTCCAAGGCCGGGGCTCCGTTTCTGCACACAACTTGGCCACACTGAACCCCTTTCAGACAGAAACGACTGGGGAGATCCGGACAGACTCGGGCACTGGGGTTTTTCCAGGCCTGGCTTCTGGGGGTCTGGGCAGAGTGCATGCTCTCAGGCAAGTCCCCTGTCTTCATTTGCCAACTGGAAATTGAGGGAGAGGGCTGCTGAGTCTGGGCCATGCTTCCCCTGCAAGGTGAGTTGGGGAGCGTGTGGGATGCTTCACTGAGAAAGCCCGGAGTGAGGGAAGTATTTCTGCAGCAGAACATAGGACCAAGAGGAAGAATTTAGCAACCTGATTCACGGCTGCGCTGTTTAGGCCAGCAAGTGGCTCTGCCAAGAGGGGCTATGCTGGGACCTGTTTCCCCCGAGGATCAAAGCTTGCTGGGTAGCCTGGATAAGAAACCAGGCCCAGTCCCTGTGGACTGAAAGGTCCAGGTAAGACTCAGAAAAGTAGTGAGGAAAATCAACCAGGAATGGAGAAAGGCAGGTTGTCTGTGAAGGAGGGGGAGTGGAGGTGGTGGCGGTGTCGAGTGGGTGATCTGGAAATGGAGTCTCACAGGAACCATGCGCCAGCTTCATGCGGGTGTTCCTTCTTCTCGCCCACTCTGTTTCAACTCATTTCCCTTCAGCAAAGCCTGTAAGCAGCTCCAAAAACTCCCCTCACTCTTCCACACCCCTGAAAGAGTTCTCCGGCTCATGATTCCTCCTTCTTATTCCAGTGGATGAGTCTCTAGAAAAGCTGGTACCAGCCACCTCGCTGACCCAAGCCAAGTGTGAGCCCCCGGCCTCCAGCCCCCTCCCCCCACTTGTCATTCCTGCTGCTTTTCCGCCCCACCCCCATGGTTATCACAACTGAGTTTCAGGGCAGGCTCAGTGGCGGAATCTAGTGACTCTGTTTGTGCCCTAGGACGTCTGATACCATGCAGACACAGACTGTGAGGGATAACATCGTGTGGATAGGAGCTCAGGGCTCTCAGGGAGTCCGTGCCTTGGGGGGTAGAACTCGGGGCAGCCAAGAGGACATCAAAGAATCACGTGTCCAAGTGCAATTGCAAGTGTTCAAAGGTCACGTGGGTCATGACAATCCCAAGATGTCCCGAAGCATTGCTGAAGGAGTGACCTTGAGCCCATCGCTGGGCAAGGTATTCAGAAGGTAAACAGAAAAGGTAGAATTCTGCTGGCAGAAGCCTGTGCAAAATCCCTCCTGCAGCAGCAAGGGACATGCTGAACACAGGCACAAGAAGGGGCACAGGAGACCCTTAGGAAGGACGTTAGATGGAAAGAGATACTGTCAGATGTGTTTCTCAATGGCGGCTGCTGGCCTAGGTGTGGCGAACTGACTAGAAGCCAGACAGATTTGGAAAAGCCAGTTAGTAGGCTGTGGAGCTGTTCTGGGAAGCAACCACAAAGAGATTCCCTATTTTAAGGACTTCAAGAGAGCCTGTGAGGGTTCGTGGTGTTCCCAGGGCCTGACCCAAGCAGGTGTCCAAAGGCAAGGTGGCCATGGAAAGGCCTCTCTCCTCCCTGAGAGACTCAGCTCTGGCCTTTGACCAATAGCCTTCTTCCCCAGCTCTTCCTTCTTGCCATCTCCATCTTCCTGGTGCCAAGCCATCCCCGGAACACCAAAGGCAAAAGGAAGGGCCAAGGGAGGCCTGGTCCCTTGGCTCCTGGGCCTCACCAGGTGCCGCTGGACCTGGTGTCTCGAGTAAAGCCCTACGCTCGAATGGAAGAGTACGAGAGGAACCTGGGAGAGATGGTGGCCCAGTTGAGGAACAGCTCGGAGCCAGCCAAGAAGAAATGTGAAGTCAACCTGCAGCTGTGGCTGTCCAACAAGAGGAGCCTGTCACCATGGGGCTACAGGTAGGTGGGCTGGGCACAGCAGGTCACCTTTCCCACTGTCCCAGACAAATGTGTTCAAGACCTTGGATTCAGATGAGTTTTAACCCCACGTCTGCCTCTTACCAACCCTAAGGCTTTTAGTCAGTCGATTAGTTTTGCTGAAGCCTCAGTTTCCCCAGCCGTCAACGGAATCAATGTTGGTATGAACTTCATAAGCTGTCATAAACAGGTACCCATAGACAACACTGCCTTTTTAATCCTCCAAGGGTGCTTCTAAGGTACTTTGTCCAGCACTGTGGTTCACACTTGCTGGCGAGGTTCACATCTTTCACGCCAGATGGGTGCCTTCTTAATGTCTGCCTCAGAAACACGTCAGCGCTTCTGAGCTCCCCGGTCAAACTCCCTAGGAGTGATGCCAGGAACACAGTGTTTTACTTGTCTCTCCTGTTTACCGTGCACAGTCCCTGCTTTGATTTGGGAATCTCTCTGCTGCTCTGGGCTGCAGAAGCAGTGTCTGTGGGCCCGTCTCCGTGTCCACCTCTTAGGCCGACATGCACAGGGAGAAGAGCCCAAGTTACATGGACTAAGTAGAATAAAGAAATGGCTAGTTCCCTCACACACTCAGTCCAGAAGTCTCCCAGCCATGCTAAGACTCTAGACTAGCACTGTTGGCCAGAATGACCTTTACTAAAATCCACCGTTGGTAGCCATGCAACTAATGAGACTAAAGGGCTATAGATTGAACTTTAAGTTGGCATATGTAGCTGGTGGCTACTGTGTTGAGGGGTGTAGCCCTGGAATGTGACAACAGAGTCAATAAGGACTCTTCAGGCCACAGCTTCTTCCTACTTGGCTGTGCCCACATGTCAGTGAGGGAGATTGTAAAACTGTAAACTCATTGAAAAGGTTTCCAATTCATTTCCAAGAAGCTCCCAAGCAAAGCGAGGTGACTGAGGCTGTATGTTCCCAAGTCTAATTCTCTTACCTCTCACTCCTTTCTAACTGAGGAGGAAGTTGAGACAGAGAAGAAAAGTGAATCTGGGACACACACTCCCCCAACCCCCCAACCCCTGTGAATGCCTAAAGTCTAGAACAGAAATGCTTATAACGAGGGATGTGTGTAAAAATACAATCCCCAGAGTTCACAGCATGGAAGGAGGGGACTGACTCCCAAAAGTTTTCCTCCAGCTCCTTGCAAAGTCTCCCCTGACTCAGACAAACCAACAACTTGTTGAGCTGAGCCTGGTATAATTCCAACTCTGGGAAGGCTGAGGTAAGAGGATTGATTGCAAGCGGGAGGTCAGCCAGAGATGTAAAACAAGACCGGCTCAAAAATGGGAAAGGAAAAAAAGAGACAGAAACAAAAGAAAGAAAAAGAAAGAAAGAGAAAAGAAAAGAAAAGAAAAGAAAAGAAGTCCAAATCAAACCACAACACTCCAAAGTTTGTTGAATCCTTGAGGCTCAGTAACACAATAGAAAACAGGCCCAGATTTTCTTGCAATGAATATTCTACACCCATGTGTGCACATTTTATCACTGTAGATTAATTCCCCACAATAGAAAAGTAGGGCAGAGAAGGAAGAGGGCTGACTTGGTTTTTTCTGTAGTCCCCATGGTATCTTTCTGGCTGGTTTCACAGACCCTGACTACCAGCAACTAGCTTCCAGATTTGAGTCTCCTCTCTGAGAAGGAGGAGTTCAATACAACACCCTGGCGGCTAGTGCTAACCCTAACTCTCACCCAAACCGCGCAGACCCCTTGGGGTTGGCATTGGCAGCGCCCTTTGTTTTACCTCCTGGAGCTCACCCTGCTCCCCCCCCCCATACCCACCCCCGCTTCCCACAGCATCAACCACGACCCCAGCCGCATCCCTGCGGACTTGCCCGAGGCGCGGTGCCTATGTTTGGGTTGCGTGAACCCCTTCACCATGCAGGAGGACCGTAGCATGGTGAGTGTACCAGTGTTCAGCCAGGTGCCAGTGCGCCGCCGCCTCTGTCCCCAGCCTCCTCGCCCCGGGCCCTGCCGCCAGCGTGTCGTCATGGAGACCATCGCAGTGGGTTGCACCTGCATCTTCTGAGCCACCAACACCCAAACCGGGTGGCCGCTGCAACAACCCTCCTCCCTCCCTGCAATCACTGTGACCCTCGAGGCTGATAAACAGTAAACGTTGCTCTTTGTAAAGGAAGGCATTGGGCTTGTTCCTTGTGACTAGGAAGCTAAGGCTGTGTCGGGTTGGAGATCCCTGGGACACATTCCAGACAAATGAGCATTTTCCAGGACTTGGCTCTCCAGCGGTGAACCAGGCTATTAGAAAATGCTGGGCTGAGGATGTAACTCAGCTGATAAGAGTGTCTTGTCTGCCCAGCACAGATGAAGCCCCGAGTCCCGTCTCTAGCACCATAGAAACTCAATGGGGCGTTGCCCACCTGGAATGCCAGCGCTCTGGAGGTGGGTCGGTCAGGAAACTCAAGGCCATCCTTGGCTGTGAGTACAGCCTTGGATACAAGAGGAAGTATTTGTTTTCTCAGGAAACAAATACTACTCTCTCATTTAAGATCGTGGTGGGCTTTCTTTGGGCTCTGAGTCTCTGGAGCAGCCGTGTAATAGAAGCCTGGTTGTCTTAAGTCAACTAACTCAAAGTTACTAGAATTTTTAAGTTAATAATTATTTTTTTAACATTTATTTATTATATGTAAGTACGCTGTAGCTGTCTTCAGACACTCCAGAGGAGGGCATCAGATCTTATTACAGATGGTTGTGAGCCACTGTGTGTGGTTGCTAAGATTTGAACTCAGGACCTTTGGAAGAGTCCTCTTAACCACTGAGCCATCTCTCTAGCCCAGTAATTACTCCTAAGAAGAGGCTGGTTCAGGCCAGGCGGTGGTGGCGCATGCCTTTAATCCCAGCACTTGGGAGGCAGAGGCAGGCAGATTTCTGAGTTCGAGGTCAGCCTGGTCTACAGAGTGAGTTCCAGGACAGCCAGGGCTACACAGAGAAACCCTGTCTCAGAAAAAAAAAAAAAAGAAGAAGAGGCTGGTTCCAGGCTCTGCAGTGACAAACTAGGACTTAGCTTCTCACCGACTTTGTGGAGTGGATCTTTGTCACAGACTAGAAAGGTTGCCCTAAGTCTCAGGATTCTTTGAAGAACAGAGATAACCTCCCCTAAAGGACCTCTGCTTGCCAAAAAGGCATGAAAATATTCACACACACACACACACACACACACACACACACACACGAATGAATATGATATCTATATATCTGTATGCATGTATGTATGTATGAATCCCCGGAAGTGCTGGATGTATGTATCGGTGACCCTCAAAATGTCGGTTTGAGCCAGTCACCTGGAAGACTTGCTCAGCCAGACCGCCGGCCCAGCGTCGCCGTGCTGACTTAGGGGGGCACTTGAGTGCAGGGACTTCTTCTAATGACTACATGGCGGGTCTTGGCGTTGCTTATGCTGCCCTCTGTGACCAAACTCCGAGAACCACTGGGTCACAGCAGACATTCTACTGACCAGCACAGGCAGTACGGAAAGGATTATCCTAAAGCCCCTTCGGGTTTTTGCTCCCCCTGATGCTAACTCTTCCCCCTTGAAATTGAATCTTACCCCCTGGGCCTTCTAACCTCACAGCAAATCCTCAATCAGCTGTCCTGGGCTCTAAAAATACCCTGCCTCCCCCCTCCCCCCAGGACAGCTGAGGGGCTTGGGCTATTTTCCATGGGTGAGTTAGCATTTTGGAGTTACCCTCTGGGAAAGGGTCAATAGCCCCCCTGTAGGAATATTTCACTTGGCTGCTTGCTTGAACTCCTGGGCATCGAGCAGCTTCAGTGTGCAATGTTTTAACTAATTCGTGAAAAGCCAGTGGTTAGGTATGTGCCTGTCTGGGCTGGAAAGTAACTTACCTTTTTTGGTATTGTTGTAGAGTGTGTATACTGGTTAAAATTACCCTGGGAAGTTTTGGCCTGGCTCCAAACACATGGAAAATACACTCCACGTGCCAGCTCCTGCAGATCCCTTTAGCAGACACTTCTGCCGGGGTTGCTTGTCTCTAAGGCTCCCGCAGATGCTCTCTGGGTCTCTGTGTGTCCCTCAATACAGGGTAAATCAACCCCAGCGTTATATATGCTAACTGTGAACTATCTTCCTGAGCTATCTACCCACAGAGGCCTGTGTTCTCTAGGTCCAAGGCTTTACAGGAAGTCACCTTGGGAGAAGCTGAGCTGCAGAAGAAGTCTTGGGAGAGCACAGGTAGGGAGGGTAGGAGGGAGCCCCTTTTCTCGGCAAGAGGGACCACCCTTATAGAGGGTACATCAGAATCTTGGCAATGCTTAGTGTTGCCGGCACCAAATAAATGTTCCGTTCATTAAGAGAGAAAGAGGTTTAGAGAATGTGGTATAAGGCACTGTGGGGAAGGGGGTGTCTAGGCAGACCCATACCCAGGCATCCCTTTCCCCCAGAGGGACCAGACACACACAGACATGGTATAGAATAGAGTTTATCCAGGGCAGAGGATGGGAGTTAATGGGGTAGTGGAGACAGAGAAAGGCAGAGAAAGAGAGTAAAGAAGTGGAGGCCGGCCATGACCACTTAGAGAGAGAGAGGAGAGCCCAAGAGAGGCAGAGAGGAGAGTGCCAAGAGGCAAGAGCAACGAGAGAGAGAGAGAGAGAGAGAGAGAGAGAGAGAGAGAGAGAGAGAGGAGGGGCAAGCAGCCCCTTTTACAGTGGGTCAGGTCTACCTGGCTGTTGCCAGGCAACTATGGGGAGGGGCATATCTGGCTGTTGCCAGTTGTGGGGTGGAGCTTAGACAGAAAACTAACACTTAGTATTTGCTTGGGTTTTTTTGTTTTGTTTTAAGATTTATTTATTTGTTATATATAAGTACACTGTAGTTGTCTTCAGACACACCAGAAGGCATCAGATATCATTATAGATGGTTGTGTACCACCATGTGGTTGCTGGGATTTGAACTCATGACCTCAGGAAGAGCAGGCAGTGCTCTTAACCACTGAGCCATCTCTCCAGCCCTAGCATATGCTCATTATACGAGGATGGTGGCTTTCCCTATTGCTGGGTCCTCATCTGTAAAATGAGTACATCATTATCAATTTCACTATCAAGTTCTTTCCTAGTCTTTACAATCCCTTGACTTAAAACTGCAGCCCCTTCTTAAAAAGCACTGTACTTTTCTTAGCATTTAGAGAGATGGAGAGGGGATGTGTGTATGAAGGTATACCACAGGCAGTTGTGAAATTCAGGATAACTTCCTTCCACTCTGTGGGTTCCTGGAATTGAACTGAGGTCTTCAGGCTTGGCAGCAAGCATCTTAACCCATCTTGCTGACCTGAAACTCAGCCTCTTCTTGGGCCTGGGCAGGATAGCTCAGGAACTGGGCAAAGTGAACCTAAACTGAATCCAGAACTGTGCTTGGGCCTAAAGCTCAGTACATTTCCTGTTTTCCACTGGCCTGTGAGAAACTTCCAGTCTGTGGGGTAGTGGCCACGTCTGCCTTAATGGGCACGACACATCTGTACCCAGCACACTTGAAACACAGCATGTAGATAAATGCAGGCTTTGAGGGGGCCTACCATCTGCCCCCTAGCTTTCCTTAGTGCTGTCTCATGACTAGGTGAGGAGAAAGGCATTCCTTAACAGTCTACCCACAAAGGTTGGCCATCTTGGGTCATCTGCTCTAGAAAGTAAAACATCTGTGAAGTTTTGTGTTTTCTTTTCTCTTTTCCTTCCCTCCTTCCCTTTATTTTTTTTTTTT
>BDUI01001271.1:48761-67273 GCA_002335545.1 Apodemus speciosus
TTGCACCACTGCATGTTACGTGTGCATTACTTCTGCGTAGGCTGAGTTGCTGGGATGGCTCAGTGGATCTTTCCGCATCCTGTGAGGATCAGATACGTGGAGCATATTCCTTTTACTGATAAATGGAATCTCACAACACTTAAAAATTATTCCGTATATTCTTAATTCAGTCTGATATAATCTGTGGGCTGATWACTTAAAACACAACTAAATATTGGCTATGTTTTATCTCTTTTAATTTTTGTGTCACTTAAAATTTTCAAGTAGTATAGAAAATGTATGAAAGAAAGCCTGAGTTTTTTTCCCCCTTCTGTAGTCCTTTCCCTAAAATAATGGTAGATGTTTTTCCTAGTTTATTGCACATTTTGATCTATTACAATCTTCTCAGTGTTTGTAGCGTTCATGGACTGGACATGTGCATGATTTACTTCTATGTAACTAATAGACCATATGTGCTTTTTGTATACTGCTTAAGAACGTAGCGTTTTTCATATTCATTGTAATGTGTATAAAGGATGCATCTTYTTAAAAAGTGGATCTCACAGTTCAGCCCGTGTTCACAGTGTAGCCTGGTCTACAGAGTTCCAAGACTACCAGAGCTACATAGAGAAGCCCTGTGCTGAAAAACCAAGTAAATAAATTATGGATGTGATTAAAAGAAGTGACCACTGCTGGGTGTGCTGGTGCTCACCTGTAGTCTCAGCACTCAGGAGGCTGAGCCAGGAAGATATTTGAGTTTGAGGCTAGCCTGGTCTACATACCTAGTAAGTTCCAGGCCAGTTAGCTAATCAAGGATACACAATGAGATCCTGTCTTAATAAAAATAAGTGAAAATTGATTCATCAGCTAATATTGGATACTGCTAGCCACCAGGCACGCACAGTATTAGGACTGTGAATGTGATTTTTTTAGGGAAAATTTACTTAGTATTGGGTTCTGAATGAAATGCTAGGGTAGATACAGGTTTTATTGTGGACTGTTTGTCATGCTCTAAGTACCTTGCATACGAAGTCTTCTTACTGTGTGCTTGTTCTTTATCTCCATTTCAGTGCTTAATTTTCTTAGATGATCCTCAGGCCGTGAGTGATATTTTAGAAAAGCTGGTAAAGGAAGACAACCTGCTGATGGCCTATCAGATTTGTTTTGATTTGTATGAAAGTGCTAGCCAGCAGTTTTTGTCATCTGTAATCCAGAATCTTCGAACTGTTGGTACCCCTATTGCTTCTGTGCCTGGATCTACCAATACGGGTACTGTGCCAGGATCAGAGAAAGACAGGTATAAGTATCTTCTTTTGCGTCAGAGCTAACTGCAATCTGTATTCATCTGGGGACTCAGTGGGATATTCATAGAGAGTAGATTTTAAGAATAAATAAGCTAACCATTAGCTTCTGCAGATTGTAAGGTCTTGTGCTATTCCCCTTACACTATGATAGGCAAAGTAAGGACAACCAAAGTGGAACCTTCTAGAAAGAAATGGAAAGGATCGGGTGGTAAGGAAAGATGTCAGATAGATAGCAGGTGGCTGCTAATAATTACAATAGAGTATATGGGATATATGGCCCAAGATATTTGCCCCAGATTCATCTGGGCTAAATAAAGAAATGTTCTGAGCTTTGTACTTGTGGTAAAACCAGTAATATCTTAGACCCACACAATACGCAGTTTCTCCTTCATATCTGTATATGTTTAGACCAGCGGTGTAATATTTTTGTGTCTTGACTATTCAAGTATTTTTTTCCTTCCATAATTGTCTGTTTAGCAATAAGAGTCATTGTTTTGAAACCTATTAAGATCTTTCTTTCCCTTCAACTGTTAATGCCTTCCTCATTAATTTCAAACAAAATTCTAGGTCTAGAAAGTATCCTTTGCCGGGCGGTGGTGGCACACGCCTGTAATCCCAGCACTTGGGAGGCTGAGGCAGGCGGATTTCTGAGTTCAAGGCCAGCCTGGTCTACAGAGTGAGTTCCAGGACAGCCAGAGCTACACAAAGAAACCCTGTCTCAAAAAACAAAAAACAAAAAAAAGAAAAAGAAAAAAAGAAAAGAAAGTATCCTTCGAGGCTCTATAGCTATAATCCACAGGCACATTGGCCCATTAGACCGACTGACTGGGGAGGGTCAGTCCCTAGACTAAACAGTATAAGCACTGCTTACATAGTGTGCCGATTAGGGTCTGCCAGTTTGACACAGCAGTCTCGTGATACAGTCATCTGAGAAGAGGGGGTCTTGGTTGGGAAATTCCCTCCATCAGATTGCCTGTAGGCAAGTYTATAGGGAAATTACGTGATTAATGACAAGGGGGGGTTCCTACTGTGGGCATTGCCACCCTGTGCAGGGGGTTGTATACAAGCCCAAACTGAGCAAACCGTAGGACCTGGCTGTGAGCAGTGCTCCTCCACCGCCTCCACTTTAGTTCTGCCTCCAGGTTCCTGCCATGGGTTCACCCCCTGCCACCTTTGTGGTGGTGGTCATCACAGCAATAGGAAGCAAATGCCCTGAAGATTGGTACCAGAGTGGTACAGTGTTGCTGTGAAGTGCTTGACCATGTTGTTTTGGGAAGACTGTGAAGTTTTGAGGGAAAGAGCCATTGAATGCTTAGAGTGTAATGGATGTTCTGCGGGAGCTTAGAAGATCTTTTCTCCCACTTCCACTTTCCTGTTGATGTTTGTCTTTCCTTATATGAGTACTACCTTCCTTATTACTAAGACTTATGGTGTCTTAAAATCAGATAATGTAAGGTGTTTTTATCCCATTGTTAGGTATCCTTGTAAATTCTGTACAGACCCTCTACTACTGAGATACATGTCAAACCCCCAGATCCACACTTTGATTCTTTTTTTATTGTAGATATTGTAGATCTGTTGCATTTCTGTGAGCCTGTGGGGATTTTGATGGGATTGTGTTGAATCTCTTCACTGAAATCTCACAATACTGAGCCTGTAACCCTGGCAATATTCAGCCCATAATCTGTGAACATGGTACTTTCCTTTATTTACCTTTTAGCTTTAGAAAAATTTAAAAATAGACCCGTCTATACAACTTTGTGCATAGGAATCATATATATACCTGCCAATAGAGACCATTTCATGTCCCCCTTTCTCTCTGTACCCTCCTCTTTCCCCTTTTTTCTGCGCTGGCTGGGATTCCCATTGTATTTTAGAATAGAATGAAAGTGAATATCCTTTGTTCCTGATATGAGGGGAATAGCATTTGGTTTCCTTCCCCACCCCCTGTATTTACCCTTGTTTATTTATATTAGTTTCTTCSTTGAATTTTTTTCTTTTTCCTTGAATTCTTTTTAAAGTCATTCTTTGTTTCTCTACTGTCATTTCATTGTGAGTTAATCTTTTCCGAAATGATTGGGCTTTTTGTCCTCATCTGTAATTTTCTACTAGTTGCATTTTTTTCTTTTTTCTCTCTTTTTTTTTTTTTTTCTTTTTTCTGTACTAGTTGCATTTTAATTTCTGAGTTTCTCTAATTCTGATTTGTTTTGTTTTGAGACAGGAGCTTTCCCCAGGCTGGCCAGAGTGCTGGGTGATAAGCGCCTTGGCCACCATCCCGCTCTCCGTAGCGCTAAGGGTTGGACCCAGCTCCGTGTGTGCGGTGCAAACACTCAAATGGCCTATGTTCTTACTCAATCTGATTTGTTCTCGCTCTCTTTTTTTCTTTAAAGATTTATTTATTTATTTTATTTATGAGTGCACTGTAGCTGTCTTCAGATACACCAGAAAGTGCATCAGATTCCATTACAGATGAGCCTCTATGTGGCTGCTCGGAATTGAACTCAGGGCCTCTGGAAGAGCAGTCAGTCCTCTTAACTGCTGAGTCATCTCTCTAGCTCTGATTCTCTTTTTTGATTGTAAATCATTGTCTCCCCCCCCCCTTCCGCCCCCGCCCCTTTTGGAAAGAGTCTTACTGTGTAACCCTGGCTAGCCTGCAATTCATGTGTAGACCGGGCTGGCCTCAAACTCAGAGCTTCACCTGTCTCTGCCTCCTTAATGCTAGGATTAAAGGCATGTGCTACC
This sequence comes from Apodemus speciosus, assembly GCA_002335545.1. Lineage (NCBI taxonomy): Eukaryota > Metazoa > Chordata > Mammalia > Rodentia > Muridae > Apodemus > Apodemus speciosus. The sequence continues at coordinate 52,787 of BDUI01001271.1, forward strand.
ATGCCTATAATGTCCACTACTTAAAATAAAATTTCTCATATAATTTTGTATATTATTATAATTTTCTGATTTATTTTACTAAAATTAGCTTCCCTAAACTTTTACCAAGGTGGCTTATTTAAGCTTATTTTTCTATTTTCCGTGTTCCCTAAAACTTTCTCTTGTGTTGTGAAACTTTCTCTTGTGTTGTGTTTGTGAGGTAGCAAACAAAATGATAGAGTGTGTTTTCTCTCCAGCATTGTCTTCTGCCCTAGAAGGAAATGTCGGTTGTTGAGCTTTAGAGTCTTGGGGGTCCCAGGGTTTCCTGAGCACTGTTTTCTTGGCTGCTGCTGGTCCAGCTCCACCTGACTATTTTGGGACTCCACAGATTTTTTTTTTTGTCCCTGTTCTTGTTGTAGTTATTACTCAAGAATTTTGCTAACTAGATTTGGTGTTTTAGTTTATTTGCTTTTGTTTTTTAAGAGTTATTTGGGGGAAATTTAGTAACTGCTTCCTCCATCGTAGAGATGCTAGAGTCTTATTTCTTACTGAATAATACACACAAAGTAAATTTATTTTTTTGTAGAATAGTTTAGACATAGTTCAGATCTATGCTATAACTAAATTCCCTGAAGCGTCTATTTAGGAGAGATTTACTCAAGTGTTGACGGGTGGCTTTTCTTGTTTCAGTGACCCTATGGAGACCGAGGAGAAGACAGCCAGCACAGTGGCTGCGAAGACGCCAGACACCGTGAGTGTGTGCTCAGTTACTGCTCAAGGACTCGAATGGGCCTTTTCCTTCCTCTTCTTCCTYGTCCTCTACTTCATTATTTTGGGGGAGGGTGGTAGACAGGGAAACTATCACTGCAGCACTAGCTGAAATTCAGTACAGTAGATCAGCCTGGAATTCTGCCTGACAAGTGTTGGGATTAAAGGTGTGTACTACCATGACCAGCACATTGTTTTACGTAATGATATAAATACTTGAGTTTTTGAAAGTTTTCGTTTTTTGTTTTGTGATGCTAGAGTCATTTTATAAAAATAGATTTTCTATGAAAATTCATCCAGAGGACCCAGATTTAATTCTAGCACCTACGATGTGGTTCACAGCTGTCTGTAACTCCAGTTTTAGAATATCCTCCGCCTGTTTCTGGCCTCTGTGGGTACCAGGCATGGTACCGGTGCACAGCCAGTCCATGAAGGCCACACAGATAAAATAATAATACAGAAATCTTTAGAATAAATATGAGCTACCATGGGGTCCTGAGCTAGCTCAGCAGTTAAAACTGTGCTGCTTTCAGAAGACGTACTTGGGTTCCTGCCACCTTCGGAGGCTCCCACCACCTGTGATTCTCATCTTTGGAAAACCTGATGCTTGCTTCTGACACCTGCACACAACGGCATACGTTCACACAGACATATAAATTTTGGTTTAAAAAGCTACCTTGAATAAATTGTTTTCTTCTCTTGAACTTGTATCTCAGTGAAATGTAATAAAGGAAATTGTGTGTTTTTCAAACAATGATAGTTGAATTTTTTTAGATCTATCATTAAAATATGAGGAAAGGAGGGTGTGTATATATGAGAGTGTGTTATATGTTGTGTGTATGCAAGTGTGTGTATGCGAGTGTGTGTGCATGTGAGTTTGTGTGAATGTATATGTGCATGTGAGTGTGATTGCTTTCATTGGCTTAAGTCTGATAAAATAAAGTTGGCTTAGTGAACTTTATTAATATTAATACTTTTATTCCTTTTTGTTTTGGCAGAGTCCAGAGCCCAAGGACCAGACACTGAAAATGATTAAAATTTTAAGTGGTGAAATGGCTATTGAATTACACCTGCAGTTCCTAATACGAAATAATAACACAGACCTCATGATTCTGAAAAACACAAAGGTAAAAAGTTTTCTCTAATGGGTCATTCTTTTTATATCTCTTGAGGCTTTGTTTTATGCCTGTAATCAAGATGTTCAAGTTTTTTGTAAAAATAACAATGAGTGTGGCTCAACTCCACGTAAGCACATCTGCTCAGCATATGTGTGTGTCTGCATTGAACCCCAGCATGACGAAGGCCGTGCTTACTAAGGAAGGGGATGGCAGGGGTGTTCCTGTTGTCCTGGTCTCTTGTCCAGAAGTATGGCAAATTTTTTGTTTCATTTTAAATACAGTTTTATCTTAAGAGTTGAACGTGATAGCACAGTGAAGACACTGGTACAGTTTATATGACTGTATTYCCCACTCCCATCAGTCTTGAGCAGAGACTCCAACTTCGTTGTTGCATTTATTGAGATATTGATCCTAACATTTTAATCTTTGAACAGGTGTGATTTCATATTTAGTTCTAAAGGGCTAGAGCAGTAGCTCAGCTGGTGAAGTGCTTACTTGTTTTGCAAACACAAAGACGTGAGTTCTGTCCCCAGAATCCACAAAAACGTGGTGGGTGTGATGGTGCATGTTTGCTCACCAGTTAGCCAGCCTAGCCTATTCGTTGACTCCAGACCAGTGAGAGACCCCGTCTCAAAAGCAAGGCGGTTAGCTCCTGGGGACGCACACCCGTGGGGCCGCATGCTCCCACGTGAGCACTCACAGCGTAGTCGGTCACAGCCAGTAGTTCATTGTTATCACTAGCCCACTGATCTCCTTGTAGTGCACTAAATACACTTTCTTAGGAGTAAGACGTTTTCATATAAAAACATAAATAGCATTTAAAAAAAATCTTCTCTCTTACTCAGTATGCCTTCCCAGAGACATTTGCTCTTTTTAGCCCTAAGCTGTTCAGTGACTAAACAGTGCTTCACACACACACACACACACACACACACACACACTCACATTGCCTTCTGAAACCTTAAGTACATGATTACAAATGGAAAAAGATGCAGACTCATAAAATGTCTAAGTATGGTAGGGCTCATGAGGTAGTTGAGGGGTAGAGAGCTTGCCTGGCATGTCAGCGGCCTTGGGTTATAGCCCCAGGACTGAAATACATTGATGYACACATAATTTGGAGACTGGCAGAGGTGCAGGCAGGAAAAATTGTGACACTGCTACTTAAGTTACTCCAACACCTTCCAGACCTCAGGCAAGATGCTGAAGAGAAACAGAAATGTCTGAGTAGTTAACTGAATGGTTAGACTCTTTAGAAGGAGGGGAGTAGGGGATCTGAGGTCACACTTCAGATCTGTGACTGAACCRGGTTGTGGTACTCCTAGACTCCACAGACTGGAGCTGTGTCAGAAGTGTCAGGGCAGCATGAAACCTGTCCCAGAAAACAAACAAAAGTCTGATAGTGACCTTAAGTTAATACTGCAAATAAAACTCTGTCTTGTTTTTACAACTAGCTATTTTATCTTTACATAAAGARACATTGATCCCAAGATTCCTATTTTAAATCTCATTTCAACTGTTTTCTGATTTTGCTGCAGAATAGAGCTTCTGGATGTATGTGAGCATATGTATAAATACTTAGCCAGTGATAAAGAAGTCTCTGTGTTTGTTTTGTAGGATGCAGTACGGAATTCTGTATGTCATACAGCAACTGTAATAGCAAACTCGTTCATGCACTGTGGTACTACCAGTGACCAGTTTCTTAGGTAAATACGCTTGGATAATCTACCTTGGTGCTTTTTTTTTAATATGTATATTCCTGTATGTCTGGGGATAGTGTGTATATATAGCTGCATTTGGAGGCCAGAAGAGGTGTCAGATTCCTTGGAGCTCAATTTCAGGAGGTTGTGAGTCACTGACTTGGGTGCTGGAAACGGAATTTGGGTTCTCTGTAAGAACAGTGTGTACTCTTAACCACTGAACTCTCTTCTGTCCCCCTGCCCCCAGTGCCTTTTTAAGCAAGATTGCATTGGTAGTATTTCTTACTGTACTTTTAGCTAGTCTTGAATTTTAAATAAGTTTTGCTTATTAGATATACAGTGTTTTATATTTACTTATTTTAAAGTAAGGTTAATTACATTTATTAGTTCCCTAGGTAACTTGAAGGAAAAATATGGTTTTCCTTTTGTTCAAAGTAGAATTATATATCATGCATTTTAAGAATCCGAAGAGCCAGGTGGTGATTGTGCACACCTTTAATGCCTACAATCCGGAGGCAGAGGCTGAAGAAGATCTGAGTTCAAGGCCACTTGATCTACAGATAGAATTCCAGGGCAGCCAGTGCTACACAGAAAAACCCTGTCTAAAAAGACAAAAAAAAAAAAAAAAAAAAATCAAAATAGGAACACATGCCTATAATTCCTTGGCTTGGGAGGCTAAGGCGGGAGAATCACTAGTTGAAGAATAATGTGGGCTACAATGCTAGATTCTTTCTCCAGAAAGGGAACCGCTTACTTAGGAGGAAAGTTAGGATTAATAATGTTCCGTTTGCTTTTCTGTTTTACAGAGATAACTTGGAATGGTTGGCTAGAGCCACTAACTGGGCCAAATTCACTGCAACTGCCAGCTTGGGTGTAATCCATAAGGTAATACATTTTATTCATTGTGACTGGCCATTGAAGAAGAATCCATTTTGGGGGGGGTTAAGAGGCATAAGTTTATTGTAATTGATCAACAGGTATATGTTGTGTGCTCAGGTCAGTCCTGGGAGAGGAAGGGTGAAGTAAAGAAGGCACTAAATAAGTGTCTGTTTCTTTTTAGTAAAAGGTAGAAATCCTCTTCCTGTGAGGATTAAGCCATTTTGTAACAGTTGAATTAAAATGTTGCGTAGTCTAAGTTAACTTGGGAAAACATTTGTAAAACAAAAAGTAGATGTAGTTACACTATTCTAACCAGGGGCAGGGGACCTAGGTCTCTCAAGTCTCWTGTCTGAGTGCTGGAGTTGTGTGGATGAGAACAGGGGCTGTCCCCAGTCAGCACGTGAGCACTCTGGAGCTGCATCTGCTGTCCTCTCTGTGTGAGCACTCCGGAGCGCTGCATCTTCTGTCCTCTGTGCTCTTCTTACCTCTTTGTGACTCAAATCCACAGGGCCATGAGAAGGAAGCACTCCAGTTGATGGCAACATACCTTCCTAAAGACACTTCTCCAGGATCAGCCTATCAGGAAGGTGGAGGTCTCTATGCATTGGGTCTCATTCATGCCAATCATGGTGGTGACATAATTGACTATCTCCTTAATCAGCTCAAGAATGCCAGTAATGATGTAAGTATTTGGGTGAATAACCAAATGTCCATTGTTTGAGAATCTAGAACAGTGCTTCTGGTTCTTAACTTGTGGGTCATGAGCTCTAGGGTGTCCAAGGACCCGTTCGAAAGGGCTGCGTAACAGATATCCTGCATCTCAGGTATTTACATTATGATTCATAACAGCAGAATTACAGATATGAGGTAGCTATGAAAATAACTTTATAGTTGGGGTGTATRTAATACAGAATTTGTATTAGTGGGTCGCAAGATTAGGGAGGTTGAGAATCACTGACCAAGGAAGTTATGTATTTGCTCAGTATTTCAGGGACTAGATTTCTTAGGATTTGGGAAACAAAAGAAGTACTTTCTGTAGTGATTTGGGGGTTTGTGTTGATGCTGCTTTTGTTTGAGTTTTGGCTTTCTTGAAATAAGGCATCTTGAAAAGATGTTTAGCTTAAACTGCCTTCCAGTTCAGACATTCTCTACCTCAGCCTCCTGAGTGCTGGAATTATAGCAGTGAGTTATAACACTTGCCATTTTTCCTTCCTTCCTTCCTTCCTTCCTTCCTTCCTTCCTTCCTTCCTTCCGGTAAATTCCTTTTCTTTCTCTACAAGTTAAAATTGTGCTTCTTAGTCTTTTAAGATCAGGTGAAACAAACAACACATAGTTTTAATTGTCTTTAATACATACAGTGGTCTCAGCTGTGTAGTGGTGATGGCGAATACCTTTAACCCCAGCACCTAGGAGGCAGAGGCAGGGGGATCTCTTGAGTTCCTGGCCAGAGTTCTGGACTATAGAGTGAGTTCCAGGACAGACAGAGCTACTCAAGAGAAACCTTGTCTTGAAGGAAGGAAGGAAGGAAGGAAGGAAGGAAGGAAGGAAGGAAGGAAGGCAGGCAGGCAGGCAGGCAGGCAGGCAGGGTGGGTAGGTGGTGGGTGGGTGGATGATGGATGGGTAAATAAAACAAAACATGCTGCAGTTGTCTTACTTAAATATCATGGAATGCCATTGTGTGTTAACCTTACTTTTCTCCTGGCTAACTATATCATTTTAAGGGAATGCAGAGCATCCAGAGTAGAATACGAGAATTCAGAATTATTGCTCATTTTGATCATTGATAAGTTTTTTTAATATAATTCTGAAAAAATTGTTAAGCAATCCTGCCTATTACTTTGAATAACCCTAAGATGGGTGGGATTTTAAACTGTAGCTTTTAGGTTTAAGTGAGTTTTTAGAAAGTTATCAGAATAATGGTTAAATGAATCAGAGTACCTTAGCCTTAAACTTGAGTGAAAGAAATTGAGCCAAGAAAATGGTCTGCCTTGGCTAAGAAGCTCCTCACTCACACCTATGTATGTACACAGGGAGTTACTTCATTTCCTCTATAAACTATTACCGGATGGTTTATGGACACACAAAAAGCAAACAACAAAACACTAGTAATAGAAGCTTCTTCTGACTGAAGCAAGAAGTCTATCAAAAGTATCTTATATAATTAATGAGGATGTTTTTACTCAAAGCTGGGCAACTCTGGGTGATACATTACATATAAACAGGAGCTAATGGGAGTTATGTCTTCCAGGGCCAAGTGTCAGGATGAACAAAGTTGAAACATTTTTGTCCTTAGATTTCTCTAGTTGAAGACATTAGAATTCTAGAGGTGGAGCACGTATTGCCCACCTTCAGCGGCGCCCACACTTCAGTTAGGGCAAGGTGTGAGCTTCTTAAATGATAGTTCCACCAAGGTCAGCCAGTAGAGAAGGAACTCCCAGAGCAGTCTGGAGTGCCACCATCAGTAAGGGTGAACTGTGCACTCAAAATGGACACCCTCCAAAGCCTCCTTTTTCACATGAAGACCCACCTTGGACTCTGACCCCATTTTCTCCTACTTCACAACCATGTTAGTTAGGTGCTTTCTGCTCTTCAGTCTGGCTTCTTCATCTATACTGCCGCTGCCTCCTCCTCCGCCCACAGACATCTGCAGATTTCACCTGCCTGGCCTCCTAATCTTTTACTGGTACTTGACTCTTAGTATTGTTCAGTCTTCCTMATGTAAAGTAGTGGAGGTACACTCTGTCCATCTTCTGTTTTCTCATGTACTTTTCAAGTCACTGTTTACACCCACAAACATCATAAATTAAATTGCCGAGGTTGCCACAGAGCTCCTGATTATCTGATCTTTCTTAGTGAGACATCCTCTGAAGTACAGGTAGGATCAAGCAGTTGAGGATCACCCTGAGCCACGTAGTGAGTTTAAACCAGCCTAGGTGCCGAGCGGTTGTGGCGTGGATGTGTGTGCACGTGTGTTCTTTAGAATTAAAGTGTGGATTTTAAGTACTGTGTTTGGATTAATGGAGCCAGTGCTTTTTGCCCTAGATTGTTAGACATGGCGGCAGCCTGGGCCTTGGTTTGGCTGCCATGGGGACTGCACGTCAGGATGTGTATGACTTGCTGAAAACAAACCTGTATCAGGATGATGCTGTGACAGGTGAGCGCTTGTTACTGAAAACAGTAAACTTTGTGATTAATTTACTTGTCATGTTTTCACATGCCTGTTTATAGTCTTTAAAAAACTCAAGATGAGGAAATTCTTACCTAGTTTTGCAGTTGGCATTACACAATAGAAAAGGCCAGCTAGTTGTCTTAAAATCAGAGTTTTTTCTTGTTGAAGAGGGAGCAGAATTTGCTCCATTTCTAAGTTTATCTTGGCTTTTTGTTTTGTTTAATGTGCGCTTTCTAAAGGAGATGGCTCAGCAGTTAAAAATCCATGTTCTTATGGAGGACCTGAATTCAATTCCCAGCATGTACATTAAATTAGGCAGCTCAAAACTGGATGCCAACTCCAGGGTATCCAACTCCCTCTGACCTTCTTGGACATGCATATGTGCAAACAACACACACACACACACACACACACACACACACACGCATGCACGCACACACGCACAAATAAATAAATAAACAAATAATACTTTTTTTTAAGGGTAGCAAGGGCTGGGGACATAGTTCAGTAGTTAAAAACACTTGTTGCTCTTTTTTTTTTTGAGTCAGGGTTTCTCTGTGTAGCTCTGGCTGTCCTGGAACTCACTTTGTAGACCAGGCTGACCTCGAACTCAGAGAGCCGCCTGCCTCTGCCTCCCAAGTGCTGGGATTACAGGTGTGCACCACCACCGCCCTGCCACTTGTTGCTCTTACAGAAGACCTGGTTGGGTTTCCAGCACCCATGTGGTGGCTTACGACAACTCATAATACCAGTTCTAAGAAATTTACCGTCCACTTTTGGCTTCTGCAGGCACCAGCACATATGTGATTGCACATACATACATGCAGACAAAGCACTCACACATAAAATAAATATAAAAAAATGTTAGTTCCTCTCAGGAGACTCGTGGTTATTTTGATAACTGATGTAAATAGGTGCTACTTTCAATTGGATATCTTTGCTCTATGCACATTGGTGTTGCTCATTCTTTTACTCTCTACTCCAGGGGAGGCAGCTGGCCTGGCCTTAGGTTTGGTTATGTTAGGTTCTAAAAACGCCCAGGCGATTGAGGATATGGTTGGCTATGCGCAAGAAACTCAACATGAGAAGATTCTGCGCGGTCTGGCAGTTGGCATTGCATTAGTGATGTACGGGAGGATGGAAGAGGCCGATGCTCTCATCGARTCTCTCTGCCGTGACAAGGTGAGATTCTGCCTGTGTTCTCCCCTGCATCCTACATTCTGTAATAATTTTGAATGCTTAAATAGTTGTCTGTTCCACCCTGCACTACCCAAGATAGGGTTGGGTGGTTGGGTGGTTGGTTCCTAGTTTTCAAGACACATTTTCTCTGTGTAACAGCCCTGGCTGTCCTAGAACTTGCTTTGTAGACCTGACTGCCTCAACCTCACACACAGATCCACCTGTCTCTGCCTCCCAGTTGCTAGGATTAAAGGCTTGCCTCAAGCACAAGACAGGGGTTCTCTGTGTATCCCTRGCTTCCGGGAACTTGTTCTGTAGATTAGGCTGGTCTCAAACTCACAGAGCTCTGATTGCTTCTATCTCCTGTTAATACTCCTTTAATAAGGTATAATGTTTGTTTTACTAGTTTTTTCATCAGAAAACATTGACATTCTCTGTACTTACCTGAGTAAAGGTTTTCTCATATCTTTTATTTATATGATGATGTTGCATGCAGCAGGTGACCAGAGTCACGCCACTCTCTTCTCTGTAGTTCATTGGCTGGATTACTAATTATTTTGTTCAGCTATCAGACTCCTCATTTCTTCTACTCACTGCCCCATGTTCAACAATTAGATAAGGAAAACCTGAATTAGAATATGATCATGGCTCACACCTTTAATTCCAGCACTTTGGAAGCAGAGGCAGAGGGATCTCTACGAGGCCTAGTTTACAGAGTGAGTTCTAGGACAGCCAAGGCTACACAGAGAAACCCTGTCGTGAAAAACCAAAAACAAGGGGCTGGAGAGATGGCTCAGCGGTTAAGAGCACTGACTGCTCTTCCAATGGTCCTGAGTTCAAATCCCAGCAACCACATGGTGGCTCAGAACCATCCTTAAAGAGATATGACGCCCTCTTGTGGGATGTCTGAAGATAGCTACNAAAAAATGTTAGTTCCTCTCAGGAGACTCGTGGTTATTTTGATAACTGATGTAAATAGGTGCTACTTTCAATTGGATATCTTTGCTCTATGCACATTGGTGTTGCTCATTCTTTTACTCTCTACTCCAGGGGAGGCAGCTGGCCTGGCCTTAGGTTTGGTTATGTTAGGTTCTAAAAACGCCCAGGCGATTGAGGATATGGTTGGCTATGCGCAAGAAACTCAACATGAGAAGATTCTGCGCGGTCTGGCAGTTGGCATTGCATTAGTGATGTACGGGAGGATGGAAGAGGCCGATGCTCTCATCGARTCTCTCTGCCGTGACAAGGTGAGATTCTGCCTGTGTTCTCCCCTGCATCCTACATTCTGTAATAATTTTGAATGCTTAAATAGTTGTCTGTTCCACCCTGCACTACCCAAGATAGGGTTGGGTGGTTGGGTGGTTGGTTCCTAGTTTTCAAGACACATTTTCTCTGTGTAACAGCCCTGGCTGTCCTAGAACTTGCTTTGTAGACCTGACTGCCTCAACCTCACACACAGATCCACCTGTCTCTGCCTCCCAGTTGCTAGGATTAAAGGCTTGCCTCAAGCACAAGACAGGGGTTCTCTGTGTATCCCTRGCTTCCGGGAACTTGTTCTGTAGATTAGGCTGGTCTCAAACTCACAGAGCTCTGATTGCTTCTATCTCCTGTTAATACTCCTTTAATAAGGTATAATGTTTGTTTTACTAGTTTTTTCATCAGAAAACATTGACATTCTCTGTACTTACCTGAGTAAAGGTTTTCTCATATCTTTTATTTATATGATGATGTTGCATGCAGCAGGTGACCAGAGTCACGCCACTCTCTTCTCTGTAGTTCATTGGCTGGATTACTAATTATTTTGTTCAGCTATCAGACTCCTCATTTCTTCTACTCACTGCCCCATGTTCAACAATTAGATAAGGAAAACCTGAATTAGAATATGATCATGGCTCACACCTTTAATTCCAGCACTTTGGAAGCAGAGGCAGAGGGATCTCTACGAGGCCTAGTTTACAGAGTGAGTTCTAGGACAGCCAAGGCTACACAGAGAAACCCTGTCGTGAAAAACCAAAAACAAGGGGCTGGAGAGATGGCTCAGCGGTTAAGAGCACTGACTGCTCTTCCAATGGTCCTGAGTTCAAATCCCAGCAACCACATGGTGGCTCAGAACCATCCTTAAAGAGATATGACGCCCTCTTGTGGGATGTCTGAAGATAGCTACGGTCTACTTACATATAATAAATAAATAAATCTTTAAAAAAAAAAAAAAGAAAAACAGAAAAACCAAAAACAAGAAGAAAAGAATATGGAAATAGGACCTGTCTTCTTTGTGTTTTGTTTCCTAAGTGGGAGTCGACTTCATATAGCTGGGTCTATTGATAGTGACTTGACTTGACTTCCTAGAAAGTATTAGGCAGGATAGAAATAATTTCAGAAAATGTTAGGAATTAAGAACCATTCCTTCAGCCAGGCGGTGGTGGGGCAGAGGCAGGCAGATTTCTGAGTTCGAGGCCAGCCTGGTCTACAGAGTGAGTTCCAGGACAGCCAGGGCTACACAGAGAAACCCTGTCTCAAAAAATCAAAAGAGAGAGAGAGAGGGGGGCGGGGGGAGAGAACCATTCCTTCTTTATTGAGGGTTCATTTTCCCCCATTCACTTTGAGCATTGTCAATAACAAATGGATTGTTTTAAGGTTCGTGATTTCTCCATTAAAGGAGCCTGTCTGGCTGTTACTGAACAGTTATTATTTTGGTTTATTGCTATTGGGGGAGGGGAGGGGATGTGTGAGACGTTTGTTTTCAGAGTGGGTTCAACTGTATTTCCCAGGCTAGTCTGTTACAACTAGACTCAGACCTCCCAGCTGAGCCTCCAGGTAGTTGGGACCACAGGCTTGCTGCACAGTGCCCAGTAGCAGTCACTTTTGAGGAATAATGGGAATTATTCTTTCTTAGGACCCAATTCTTAGAAGATCTGGCATGTATACTGTAGCCATGGCTTATTGTGGCTCTGGTAACAACAAAGCTATCCGACGCCTGCTACACGTTGCTGTGAGTACTCTAATCTTTTTCAAGGGTGGGGGAGTTTGCAGGTGGACAGTAGAGATGTCTGTTAGGGTTTCATTGCTGTGAAGGGGCATGACCACAGCAACTCTTATAAAGGACAACATTTAATTGGGACTGGCTTACAGTTTTAGGGGTTTAGTCCATTGTCATTATGGTGGGAAGCATGGCAGCATGCGGGCCAGCATGGTGCTAGAGACAGAGTTCAGAGTTAGAGCTCTACATCTTAATCTGCAGGCAGCAAGGAAAGACTGTACCACGCTGGCATAGCTTGAGCATCAGAGAGCCCCAAGCCCACCTCCCACAGTGGCACACTTCCTCCAACAGGGCCACACCTCCTAAGAATGCCACCTGCTGTGGGCCAAACACATGAGTCTCTGGGGGCATACCTATCAAACCACCGCAAAGAGGTATAGGTTATATACATTATATATATGACCATTGTATATAGTGGTCTCAAATTCAGATTCTCATTCATCAGACACAGTAGTCCATAATTCAGCAGTCCATTTTTAGAATGGAATAGAAGAGTACTATGTCAGCATGCATAGTCTTCAAAACCAATCAAGTGTAATTTCTGAAACGCTACCCCAAGGGGCATTCTCATTTGTAAGAGACAAGATCAGGTGAGAATATTTGATCATCCTAAGATAGGCAGAGACAAGATCAGGTGAGAATATTTGATCATTCTAAGATAGGCAAATCAAGAAACCACTTTTTCTGGCCAGTGAAATTAACTTTAGTACCACTAATGGGAACATGGTCTATTTCACAAGATCTTGAGTACTGAAAATCTGATGCCCTCGCTTTCCAGCAGGCTTTATCAGTCTTCTCGATTCATAGTTCATTAAGAATAATGTGGCCAGTTTAAGTAGTTTTCATTCCACATATAACCTAGTGAATTCCTATCATCTAGACAATGGGGAAAGGAAAAATGACATCACTTCCATTGCAGAAAGGTTTGAAATTGATACTTACCTCTTCTTTCAAGAGATACTCTTGTCTCACATTATTGATTAGAGTTTGTGCATGGTCATTGTCTTAGTTAGGGTTTTATTGCTGTGAAGAAACATCATGGCGATAGCAACTCTTATAAGGGACAGCATTTAATTGGGGCTGGCTTACAGTTTAGAGGTTTAGTCCATTGTCTTCATGGCCAGACCCGTGGCAGCATGCAGGCAGACATGGTGCTAGAGAGGTAGCTGAGAGTCCTGCAGGCAGCAGGAAGAGAGAGTGACACTGCCTCGCCTTGGGCTTCTCAAACCCCAAACCCCAAAGCCCAACCCCAGTGACACACTTCCTCTGACAAGGCCACACTTCCCAATAGTGCCAGTCCCCATGGGCCTTTGGGGGACATTTTCACACAAATCACCACAGTCAACATAGGATGAGTTATATTGTAAATATTTGTATTTTTCTTCATCTTAGAGTATATTGTTTGTAAACAATATATTTCATTATATTATTATATTTCATTAATTTCATATAACTCATGAAACTGCACCTGTCCTTAAGTAGCTCTGAGCCTTAAACCTCACCATGCTACAAAGACATCTGAGAAGCTTCAAAGTGGAATTCTAAAATTTTTTTTCAAAGTTAAGAAAAGGAGGGTTTTGTTGTTTTTATTTTGGGGCAGGACCTCACTATGTAACCCTGGCTAATCTTGAACTTGATATGTAGATAATATTACCTCAAACTCACAGAGGCGCACCTCCCTCTGCTTTCCTAGTGCTGGGTTAACGGGGTGCCAGGAAAGACTTAAACCTACATGTGTTATTATTTCTTAAGTGTATTTACTGTGTATACTTGAGGTATATAGTATATGTAGTAAGGAGAAAGACTTAATGAAGAAATACTTTAAGGCCTAATTTATATTTAATGATGGGGCATTTGTATCAGCTTATTAGTGGAATGTGTGTCCTGACCGCCTTATTCCCACCCCAGGTGAGTGACGTCAACGATGACGTCAGGAGGGCAGCCGTGGAGTCGCTCGGCTTCATTCTGTTCAGGTAAGGGTTTCCAGCTGGATTCTGTTTGTCTTCCAGTTCTTAAATAGAAACTAAAGTCGAAGTTCAGAGCGAGGACAATGGATTTAGTTCTGTGTGTCTGAACGGTGTCGTGGGTTGAGAAGTAAAATACGTTTTTCTGTTTAGTTTTCCTTCCTGTCTGCTTGTTTTAATTTTTTGCCCCAGTATTTCCTGTGGCTCATGCATGTGCTCAATCCCAGTTTCAGCAGCAGGTGTCACCTGTGAGCCATCTTTTGGTAATAAACTCTTTTCATACCATGATCTTCAGAGGAGGTCTGTGCCGGCCACAGTGTTAGCCAGGCTGGCCCTGAGCTCAAGTGCGTCTCCTGCCTTAGCTTCCTCAGGAGCTGAGCTTGCACGCACATACCCTGCATGTGGCAAATGGTCCTCTGAAGGACCTTTGACTCGTTTTCCAGAATACGTTCTTGAAGAGGTCAGGGCTAGGAAGTACTGAAAGACTATCTCAACCAAACCTTCTTTATAGATAAAGAAAGTTAAATGTGGTCAGTTACTTTAAATGACTAGAGTTAAACAAGTTCTTCAAGTTTAACTTTAACGCATTTCTCCATTTATTATTTTTAAAGATGAAACTTAGAAATCAATAAGTATTCTTTTTAAATTTTTTGTTACATTTATTTATTTGTATGTATGTGTGTGTGTGTGTGTG
>BDUI01001272.1:12552-24586 GCA_002335545.1 Apodemus speciosus
TTTTTTTTTTGATCTGGGATCATATTTATGGTATATATTATCCTTAGGCCAAAACAAAAATGTTACCTGAAGCCAATTTTGTTTTGTTTTGTTTTGTTTCGTTTTGCTTTGTTTTTCAAAGAAAGTCCCAAAATGAAATGAATGGCTGGGGTGAAGATTTGGGGAATGTTTGAACAAGTTCTCATGTTCTGATGTCATTGTAGGAAAATCCCAACACTGAGGCACGGGGCGGGTGCTTGTTTCTGGTTCCACTGCAAAACAYGACAGTCTTGACTAGACTTAATCCAAGTGGACATAATTATGCAGCCCAGTTCCACATCATTAGAGAGAGTCGACGCCTCTGCCAGGTTTCTGCCAACACTGTTTCTAGCCAGACATCCATTAGTAAATACGGCAGTCTTAAAATACAGCTTGGCTTCTGTGACTGGGTTGTCTGCATAATGAAAACTAGGTCCAGACTTTTAGAAGGATCATCTTGGATACACAGAGAAATCCTTGCCGGTGAGGCAGTTAGGAACTTGGCTTAAGCCTGGCTCACATCTGTAATCCCAACATTTGGTAGCTGAGGCAGGAGGACTGCTGTCAGATTGAAGCCGGCATAGGCCACATTGTGAGTTTCATGTGAGCCTGGGCTTTACGATGAGATCTTATGTCAAAATAATTAAGTAAACAGGAATAAACTCGTGGTATGTAGAGTATAATTTTGGCAATGGTCTTTTGATTTTGTTTTTAAACGAAATGCTTTTAGTTGGAAAGTTGTCTTTTCTGTTCTTTGACAAGTACATAGGTAACCGGATCTCTAGTTCTTTGTCTCATTTAATGCTGCATTTTGCTTCTTTTTTTTTTTTTACAGAAAGAAATATACATTAATATACTACCTCTCTTCAAAGCAAATACTTGCTCTTTTCATAGGGTGTTTCTACAATATTGAAAGGATTTGGTTGAAAGGCACTTTGTAAATAACTGTAGTGTTTGAGGCATTCTCTGAAGCAATGAGCCCTTTAGTTAGTAGCTACTTCCAATTTTAAAACATGTCACCTTGGATGCTTGCGCCTGGTCCTCGCCAGTCCTGTGAGACGGAAAAGGTACACGGAAGAAAGATGAAGGTCAGAGAACAGCTTGACCAGGACCACAAGCAAGCGAGAGGACTTTCCCTGGCAGCCCGGGGTTCTGTGACGGCCTCTTCTTGTTGCTCTCTATTGAATGAGGAGAAACCGACAGGTGGGCGGGTGCATTCCAAACACAGCTACCTGCCAACAAGGTCTGTGATTCTATCTGGCTCTAGAGCCATAGCTGCCTTTGCTTTGAACAAAGCAAAACACATTCGGCCCAAAGGTACTGCCCAGGAGCAGACAGTGAGAAGACTCAGGCTCAGCAGCGAGCTCTGTGATCAGAAGTTCTGAGACTGTTTTTTAAACACGTCGTACCCAACACAAACCTCCTTGTCTTCTGAATGAAGAATGGCAGGTTAATGAGGACAATAAGTTACTGGTAACAGCTTCKAAGTAGTGACACTTTTGATAGGCACTTGTAAGCAATGAGGCTTTGGATTTATCATGCATGTCTCCTGCCTGGGCAGATCCCCAAGCACATAAACCACTTCTTTTCTTCCAAATCAGTCACAGCAGCCCCACTGAGAGTTGTCTAGACCACTTTGCCCTAGAAAAACTGAGAATTCAAAGATAYGCTGATGGGAGGTCACTTTCTGAGTCACCGGGAGTGTGTAAGAGCCAGTTTCTTTCCCATGGCTTGCTTGAGGTAATCAAAGGAAAATACTTGGAGAATGAGGACATTTATGACATGCTTATCAAATATGCAGATGATTAAAGACTGAATGCTAACTTAACTCTGTAGGGAAGTTGTACAAACTCTGTGGGCATCTACAAACGTTTCGGAGAAACAAGACAGTCGTTCTAACCTTTTTCTCAATGTCGGAGACAGAACACAAGACCGCTCACGTGCTGTGTAATCGCGCTACCCCGGGCTACACCCCCAGCACAAGGCAGCTGATCTAAACAGGTTTTTCCAACTTTGCTTTTCTTTTCCTTCCCCCCTTTTTCTCTTTCTTATAAGTAAGTCTTAATGTTCCAAACRTTTGTTCCAAAGAACACTTTCAGCGTTATAATCTTAGCTGATAAAAGTTTAGCTGCGTACATCCCACGGACGGCGTGTTGGCTCTCACCCTTCCTACTGGGTTCCTGGATACAGCCTGAGAATCAACAGATCAGGCAACCTAAAAACGTCTTCCTGTTTGCAACATCACTGGCGACTGTAAGAATCTCGAACCTGTTTGAGCCACCTACAGTATGCTATCGCATGACAGCCTTAGAGTGGCTTTGTAGAAAAGTCCCTTGCTTTTAACCCTCAGCATTGACCAAACAAATAAAAACGTACACAAAACAAACAAACAAACAAACAAAAAACCCAACCAACCAAAATAAAACAAACAACAGCAAACATAGAAACCAAACCAACCAAGCCTTAGGGTTGGAGGATCTGGGGTGGATCCTATTCCACAGACCCATTACTTATGTCGCTTCCAGCTGATTCGTCCCTGGGTTTGTTCCCTTATGTATAAAAATGAAGGTAGTAACCTTCCTCAGACAAGAACGTTTTGTAAGCTGTAGAAGACTAGATGAATGTACAGTATCATTAGCATTTTCTCCAGTGCTCAGTGCCCTTTGCTTCGAGGAGATGGCTTTATCTTTAGAATGACTCAGAGTAACAAATGGGTTGAGCTACTCTTTGGCCAACTTGTTTGGACTTAGAGGTGATACTTATCACATTTAGACTTCATCTTTCCAGTGAGACAGGGTAGACAACGTGGCTGTTAACACAAGTAACTAAACCAAGGAGACACCATTTAAAGGAAGAACTGTCCCCATAATGTGGCTTGGTAATGACCCAGCCATAATCCCTTCTCCAGAAAGCCGTCTTAATACTAACTATTGTTATTATTGGGTGCACGCTAAATGCTAGATATTCTTTTTTATATGGGTTATCTCAACATCACAAGGATCATCTGCAATGGTGTTATTTATGTTTTATAGTGAGAAATGACCTAATGAAGTAGAATGAGTAATGGTCTTCTTTTATTCTTCTTAGGGGATAAGTAATTTGCTGATGTACATACCATGGTCCCTGCAAGAGCCTGAACTCTGAATTCAAATCTCTGAACTAGTTAGCTCTGTATCTCCCAGTTGGTAGAAATTCTTTTCTTCACTCATTGTGAGGGCACAATGCCTCACTCTTSACCATTGTAGTGCCCCCACCAATCAGCCCCATCCCTCCAGTTGTATTTCTTCCTCCACGTAAAAATGCCTCATTAATCTTCATAACACTCAGAAGGAGAAAGCATGGATTCCTCTGGGATGTTCCTGCCCTCGAACCCACCTCTTCCCTTTGACTTCCATCAATAGTCTCTACTCAAGAAATCTCAGGGGACGGARCAGTCTTTCCTTTGGGGAGCAAGTCCTGTAACTAATACGTCTCTGTCAGAAGATTTTCCTCTTCTGCTTGTCTCCGTGTTTGGTTTTTGTGCTTGGTCCTTCCTGCTCTCTGTTGGTTGACTGCTCCAGTTCTTCAGGCCAATGCTGCCGAGGCTCTGGGCAGTTCTCCTGCTGAGCTGCCTCTTTCCTTCATATCGAAGCCACAATAAMGTTCTCATTAGCCTCTGGAAGATGCTTTGCACAGTGGACCATGGAAACCCTGAGCTGGGCTGAGCTCTAAATGGATAGTGAGAGAGTTGTTKGGGGAGGGGAGATGTGTGCAGGAGTCCTGAGACCTGCTTAGTCAGCAGATGGCGGACTCTGGCTGGGACACTTCTCTTAGCTGCCCTTCCAATAGCAGCAGAGGCGTTGGCTGTCCAGCTTGGGCCATTTCATTAAGGGTTCATTGCTGAGCTCTAACATCAGTGCCCAGGGTCAAAGGAACAGTTGGAAGGTGCTGTGCTGCCGCAAGACGAGAGGACGGTGAAAGAGAGAGCAAGCRGCCTCTGGGATATGAAACTCTAATTTCTAMCCTCACCTCACWTTTTAGCATGGCTATATGCCTTTGGTAAGTTTTYAAATATGCCAATGTTCATCGTACTCATTGTGAAGTGGAGAAATAACACCTACCATGGGAAGTTCTGTACAAATTAAAGGCACCGGCCAGGTGCAYCCTGCCCATAGGAAGGGCTGACTAGTTTTTTGAAGTTCCGAATCAAACCCCCCAAAACTCATTTTCTCCTAACCATGTGTCTCTAGCCAGCTTGTCCTCTCCTCTTACTCCTTTCACCTTACGGTGCTACAAACCATCCTAGTGCRTTCTCAATCTCTAGATCTGTAGCAACAGCAGCAGCWGCTGCCGCCRCTCCCGTTTCCCACTGCCTAGAAAGCAGAGCTGCGTGTTAGCGTTCAGATCTACATCAACATTGATTTTGCCCTCCGGTGCTCACTTGGAGATGAACTTAGCACTGGCATGCTGAAATAAAGTGTGGATACTAATCTACTTTCTCTTTTTATAGCCTCTGTACAAATGTTGACAATTTCTCATCCRAATCATCTRCACGGGTCTGGTGATACTAGCTTCGTATAGAAACAAACCCCAAATTGAGCAAGAGCTTTCGTTTATCATGCATCTCAGGTTTTTGCATGCATCCACTATCAGGGCACTGCTTGGTCGTCTCTTAACTGAAATCTATTCATTTAACAAATATATATTGACAATCTCCAGTTTACAATGGCTTTGGATGGGCTGGGATGCCTTGGATGGGCTGGGATGCCTTGGCCAGCAAGGCAGTCATGAAGTCACTGAAACAAATCCTCATTCCCACTGTAGCAGGAAATGCAATAAACAGGCAAACATGTAGACAAAGAAAACATTCAGATAATGTCTTCAGTAGAAAGAGCCAAGCCCCATAAGAGTAACTAGAGAGACTATTTTGTTTATTTTTATATTTATTTTAATTTGCAAATAAAATCTACATGCCATTTTTTTTTTTTAAATCTAATGAGCAGGGAAAGATGACGAAGGCTCATCCAAGAAGCTGCTAACAAGCCACGATGTGAACTGCGGGGCGCCGCCGCCAAGGACGATCATATTAAGGAGAGGGAGTAGCAGTCCAAAGGTTCTGGTGCAAAGGAGCTTGGGCAGGAAAAGAGCACAACATGGCTGAGTCCAACTAAGCTAAGAAGTGAGACTGCAGAGACAGCCAGGAGATCATATAAAGTTTTATTGGGTATGGTAAAGCTTGTTCTAATTATAGCGAGGGACTATGGACAGGGTTGGATTGAGCAAGGAAGGGGTATGGACTTTGTGTGTGTGTGTGTGTGTGTGTGTGTGTGTGTGTGTGTGTGTGTGTGTGTACCATGCACAGATACGCATGCATGGTCATGTTTGGGTGAGTGCAGGCATCTGCGTAAGCCAGAGATCAGCCTGAGGAGCTAGYTGCTTTGTGTTCTTGAGACCAGGTCTCCTACTGGGACCTGGAGCTTACAAATTAGACTACGCTTAGATATCCAGGAAGCCCTAGGGATTTTTTTTCCATCTCTGCTTTCCTAGCTCTGGAGATTACAGACACACGCTGTACCCRGTTTTTATAGGTGCTAGGAATTGAACTCAGGCCCTTATATTGTACAGCAAGCACTCTATCTACTAGATCCCCATTTTTGTCTTTAAAAGATAGTGATTGGGCTGATGAGCTGGTGAGCTGGCTCGGAGACGGTAAAGTGCTCTCTAAACCCGATGACTTGAGTTCCCCATGATGAAAGGAAAAAACCTGACTCCTTTGTCAGTTGTCCTGCTACATGATAATACACAGTGTGGAACATGTAAGCCCCTGCCCCTGTGCACATACACACAACATAATAAAGGTACTTYGCAGGGTGTGATGCAAGGTCTTATTCTGTGGACTAGGCTGACCTTGAACTCAAAGAGATTTGTCTGTCTCTAACCCCTTAGCTATTAGAATTAAAGGTGTGAGCCACCATGAGTGGCAAATAAATGCAAAAAAAAAAAAAAACTGTATCTTTTAGATGGAGTGTGGAAGTATGTTGGAAACTCATTTTTGCAGAAGTCCAGGTGAGTGACAGTGGCTTGCAGTGTGTGAGGATGATGGTGCTGATGCTGGAATTCAAGATTTGTTGTGGAGGGGCTGGTGATCAATTGGATTTGGGGAACCAAACAAATAGGAAGCCAGAATGAATTTTACTGTGAATATTTTGGGTGAATGTCTGTGGGTAAGTGATGCCATTTCAGAGATAAGAAAGACAGGATTAAGACACATTTAAGGGGGTGGGTGCCTGCTTTGGCTATGCCGACCATACAAATCTATGAGAGCCCCTCATCACGTTGTAAAAGGCCAAGTTGCTTGTCTGTTTTGRGGCTCTGCTGCTCTCGCTGTGCAGCTCAGTAGTTGGCTAAGTTAGGGATCTGTAAGGAAAGGAAGCAGACAGAGCTGCCAACTGAAACGCCTTTGTAATCATGTGTGACATTTCCTGAGAGCTAAATCCTAGACTGGAGCCCACCATGGGCATTCCTTGGCCATCTACAGTACCCATTACGATGTGTCTAGACACTTGCGGCTTACAGAGGAAGCAATTTCTCAGAACAGTTACATTCGTCTTCAAAATACTTCCAAACTACATATTTCTATCTGTAGGTCCACTTGACATAAATAGATAGAATGCGGCATAGTATAAAGGGCTGGAAATCTAGATGGAAAATGTTTCTCAGATGTAGACACATTTCAGATGCCAGTTCATGGATTTTTATAGCCCTTAGATGGAGACTACCTAAAAAAAATTGATTCAGCAAGAACACAAATGACTGAAATGATAGCACGAGTGGGAGAGGGGATGTCTACTCAGGAAAAAAATGAAAGATTCTTTCCCACCTGAAACATTCTTACTCTGTGTATTTGGTTTCTCAAAAACTCTTAGATATAGATAAAATTCATTAGGATACGTATATAATATATATATATTATATATTTATTACTTGCTTTCAAGTTTAAGTAAACTGGATATTTAGTCAACAAAAAATTCAATCGAAAGACTTAAAAGAAAGTGTAGTCATAAAAGATTTATTAAATATTTAYTTAAAATATATAGTTAAATATTAGAAACGGCGTAGAAGTACATGCCTATAATCCCCGAATTCTAAGAGTGGAGGCAGGRGAATTGAGAGTTTGAGTTTATCTTGAACTAAGCTATTCCAGGCCAATATCAGATACATAGTGAGACCTTGTCTAAGTAAATAAATGAATTAAAGTCTAAGATTCATAGAGGATCAAGTAAAATATGGGGCTTGAAGCTAGGCATGGTAGATCATGCCTGTAATCTCAGCATCCGAGGAGCTGAGCAGGAAAATCATGGGTTCCAGTCTAGCCTGGGCTACACAGCAATTTCAAGGTCAGTCTGAATTACTATTTATAGTAAGACCAACCTTTAAAAGTGAGGTATGGTAGTACATGCCTTTACTCCCAGAAATTTGAGAGGCAGAGGCAGGTGAATATCTGTGAGTTCTAGGCCTATTGACAAAATAGGTTGCAGATCAGCCAGGGCTACGTAGTGAGACTGTCTCAAGGCAAAAAAGAAAAAGCTAGTTGTATCTGTAAGAAAAATAATTCTCTTCTGTGTTCAAATGGCTAACTTAGAAGAAGTAATTTCCTTTTTTGAAAACAAGTTTAATTAGATTATTTTCTTTTTTGAGGCAAGGTCTCACTATATATTCTTAGCTGGCCTGGAACTCACTATGTAGACCAGGCTGGCCTCAGACTCATAGAGATCTGCCTATGTCTGCCACCCCAGTGCTGGGATCAAAACCCTGGGCCACCACTCCAGTCTCACTKTTTTTCCTTGTGCATAAAAATTMCATGTGGTAACCACATCTGAAGTCTGGCTCTTCTATATGAAGCCTCTGGTGCAGGTTTAACAGGATGCTCTGAGAATTTCTGGTTGGGAGAGTTGGTGAACCTGACTCTTTCCAGAGGTCAGAGATCAGATGAGCTAGAGATCTTGAAGATGGCATCTAAGGTGGCCTTAATGGAGTCACCCATGTGGTGATGCTGCTCCTGGCTGAAGTATCACTGTCTTCCACAGCAGCAGTGCCCCTGTGGTGGGGATGGGGCACATAGCACAGGCCACTGGCTTCCCAACAGTACAGAACAGTGTGGGRCTTGCTGGTCTTCTTCCTCAAGTAGCATCTCTACATSAAGACAATAGAAACGTTGATCAAGATGGTAGCTCTCAGATGGCAGGGGTTGGTTACCCACTTAACATCCAGATGGTCAACAAAAGCCTTGAACCTAGGCTCTTAGTCATTGTGAATCAGGTTCTGTATTGGCATGATAGTCAAAACTTCATTCTCAATGCTGCCTCCAGAGAAATAATCTCAGACTCCTTCATGGGCAAGGAAAACAAGTGTCTGCAGAGACTCAATGCTCATGCATTGATCAGACAGGCCCATTCAGTGAATACTGAATTCACTGGGGATACTATTCACTGAAGGCAGCGTTGCCTTTACCACCTCCGTTTGGCTCAGGCAGGCTGTTCTAAATCTTGTGCCCCTCCCACTGCACCTGAGTCAACTGCCATTTAGTGTCTCCTCAAGGGAGTTTTCTATTTTTAACCAAAACAAAGTTCTTCCCAACAAAATAGCGTCTACATCAACACTAGCAGAGAAATTAATTATAACCTTTCATCTATTTTGTGACCACCTTTGGAATACTTTCATGATTTTCACTTTCCGTTGGAGTACTTTATCATCAACTTACCTGTTTAACTTTTGTTATCTATTCATTAATCTTTTTTGAAAAGCTGAAATATAGTTGCTGAAATTCTGCCTCCTCAGCATTGCCACCCCTCCCCCGTTATTTCCGAGAGGCAAGATGTGGCAACCTAGAGAAGAAAATAAAGCAGTGCAGTACACTGAGCCAGCAAGATGCCCACTGGGATGCAGTGCAGACCTGATGCRCAGACCTGACAATATGAATTCCACCACTGTGTTCCACCGTGAAGGAGAAGAACCAGCTTCTGAAGGTTGGGCTCTGATCATATGTGCACTGTGNTTATTTATTTATTTATTTTGGTTTTTCAAGACAGGGTTTCTCTGTGTAGCTCTGGCTGTCCTGGAACTCACTTTGGAGACCAGACTGGCCGAACTCACAGATCCACCTGCCTCTGCCTCCCAAGTGCTGGGATTAAAGGCGTGTGCCACCACCGCCCGGCTGCATGTATATATTTTTACAAAACATGGCAAATGAATTCAGAGATCTCCCTGGCTTTGCAAGCACAAACAATAAGTTTAGCTGGGTGGGATCTTGCCCTACAATCACCGCTCCTTAAAATCCCTTCCTTAATATCTTTCTGACAAGCTGGCTCATAGTGCAACTGCCTCTGATCTTTTAGGTGCATGAAGCCCCTCGTGTAATTCATACTGCATCCTTATATTTTGCATAGTTGAGGAATCCTGTTTATATATATTTCAACTAATGTTTTTAGCGTTCTTTTCCACAGCCTTAAGGGCTGWTCTGAAGGTCTCAGCCTCACAGAAACACATTCTTGCTTCCTGGAGTCATGCTGTTCCTAATTATCATGGAGTCATTATCCTTAACAGGGAGAGCATTCCCTGAAAGAGGATCATGAAAATATGTATGCTATTACATAAATAAGCCTCATGCCTAGCAACTGTCAACACTTGTGGAGGCTCATACYGTGCTAGCTCTGCTTCGGGGGTAGAAACTGTGTCCTATCCTTCAGTATGGGCATTCAGGACTTTGAATAGGAAGAGGGACCCTCAGCTGTAAAATTTACTCCATCAGATTGGCCAAGTCTGTGGGGGAATTTTCTTAATTAATGATTGATATGAGAGGACCCAGCCCACTGTGGGCAATACTGCCCTGRGCAGGTGGTCCTGAGTTCTGTAAGATATCAGGCTAAGCAAGATATGTATGGGTGGAAGCTAGTGAACAACATTGCTGTCTGGCTTTGAAGGAGTCCTGCAGGTGTCATACAGGGAAGCAAACCATGTGAAAATATAAGAATAAAAASCTGGTGCAAATTGACTTCATCAACCTGGATCAGACTTCAGGGAGTCTAATAACAGGCTGTTTATTCCCAATGTATTTAAGCACAGTATAATTTGGAAAAAAGTTTTCTGATGTAATACAATCCTCATTGCACAAGGAAGCATAATTACACTGAAACTCAACTAAGGGTACATGTCATTTCTTCTAAGAAGATGGGTCCTAGAGATACACTACAGTACTAGCCTAACAGCCTAAGGACCCTCAGGTCTGGCCTGATCCTGGGCATACAGGTAGCAAGGTCATTTAGGCTAGTAGCCACCTATGGTCTTGATTTTGGGAGTTTGGGGAGCCTCTGGCTATAAGGGTCATTTATATTGCTAGCCACCTGTGATCCTGGTTGTAGGAGCTTGTTATGGCCTGGCCCAACAGACAACACAGATCACCAGACTGTTAATCACTTCCAGTTCTCAGCTTTCTGGTTGGAAGAACAGGTTTTTCCATCTTTCTCATTGGAAAAGACAATCCCGTGTGCTTAATGGTCTTGGTTTCTCTGGAGATCTGTAGGCATAAGGACCTTCATGCTCTGCTCTCAACATGGCTTCTGCTTCAGTTTCTGCCCTCAGGTTCCTGCCCTGTTAGAGTTCCTGCCCTGACTTCCTTCACGATGAGTTGTAAGTTATAAGTTGAATAAACCCCTCCCTCCACAAGTTGATTTTGGTCATGGTCTTTATCACAGTAATAGAAACCCAAGTAAGACAACAGTTAAATATTTTAATTGAAATTTATACTAATTTTTTCTGTAGGCTTTATAAAAATGGCAAATGTAATTCTGATTAGTGAATAAGAACTCTTTTGGAGCATTAACTGGCTTAGCATCAGCAGAATAAGGGCAACAAGTATTGTAGACATTTTTGTAATGCTCCGTACATGTTTATTATAATAATTATTAGGCATAAYAATTATRGCTATAATGGTATAAACTACAAGATCTGACTTGTGTGTTAATGAGCACACTGCATTTTAGTATACTGCTAGAGAATTTTTCTAAGCTTCATGGAAGTAAAGTTTAAATATTATGTATAAAAACAGCACAAAAATCTATTCTTGGTTGAATCCAAATTGTAATTTCTTTTCTCATATTGACTTTTACCTTATTGGATGTTTTAGATTATATTTTGTGTTCTTGAATATCTTGGTGCTTTTCAGGTATCCAGACATGTATTTTGTGTTTAATGTCAGGATGACAATGACAATGGTGATAATTTACTTTGTACAGAGTGTGTGGTGGGAACTTGAAGGAATGAGGAATATATGAGACTTAAGAAAGGTTGGATATATCCATGGAACACCACTGGCTCTTTTCAAATGAATGATTACCACGAGGAATTTACTGGGCTCCTTAAAGGGACCATTGACTGTTCCAGTGGCTTGTACACAACTGACATTGAGTTCACTTGTTTTCAGCTTTGCCCCCAAGCCCTGCAGTCATCTGGAAGTGTGGCAATAGTGGAGGATGAGTAGACACATTTCTGTTTAGAAGAGCTAAGCAAGTTAGGTGTGATGGATGAGGCCTATGATCCCAGCAGTGAGGAGGCTGAGGCAAGAGGACCACCACAAGATTGAGGGTGTCCTCGGTCACATAGTGGGTTCCAAATCAGCCTGGACTACAGAGTGACTCCCTGTTTCAACAAATAAACAAACAAACAAATTAGAGCCCAACAGTTCATGGGTCATGGACCATAGCTATGACATGTGACTGATGAATTATTTTCAAACTGCCTATGATATTCTACTTAATACTCATGCCTAGCTCATGTCAGTGGAACCAAATAAACTACCATAGGTTTATCTATATTCAGTGTAGTTGGATTATTCATACAGTAGATATGGTTTAGCATCTTGGTTTTATCTTTTTTCTTTTTTTGAGACAGGGTTTCTCTGCACAGCTGTGGCTGTTCTGGAACTCAGAGATTACCTGCCTCTGCTCCTGAATTCTGGGACTAAAGGCATGCACCATCACAC
>BDUI01001272.1:35563-59845 GCA_002335545.1 Apodemus speciosus
TTTGAGGTTGGACTAAAAGCACTTTGTATTATGATATGGCCCCGAGTCTCTGGGGCCAGGGAGTGGAATGTGGTGGTTTGAACAGGGATGGCCCCTACACGCTCATGGGCTTGAATACTTGGTCCCCATTGGTGAAATCCTTTGAGAAAGATTAGAGGCCTTGTTGGATGAAGTATGTCACTGGGCTTCTGCAATTCCAAATGTTCTCTCTCTTGGATCAAGATGTGAACTCTCAGGTGTTCCTTTGCTTGGTCATTGTCTTAGTGCTTTATTGCTTGAAGAGACAAGTCTTTCTTATAAAGGAAAATATTTAACTGAGGCTGGCTTACATTATCATCATGGTAGGAAACATGGCAGCATCCAGGCAGACATGGTGCTGGAGAGGARCTGAGAGTGTCTGGATYTGCAGGCAGCAGGAAGTTATGCCTCACTGGATGTGGCTTGAGCTTCTGAGACTTTAAAGCTGCCTACTAGTGATACACCTCCTCCAACAAAGCCACACCTCTTCCAAGGCCACTAATAGTGCCCCTCCCTATGGGGGGACATTTTTATTCAAACCACCACAGTCATCATGAATTTTAATCCTATGAAACTGTAAGCCAAATTAAACACCTTTTAAAAATAAGTTGCCTTGTTCATGGTGTTTGATCACAGCAATAGAGAATTAACCAAGAGAAAAGCCATAGCTTTACTGTCTAGACTACATACACTTCAAGTCTTTTGGCCTTGACCCAGTTCTTTTTGTTTTTACAACRTACTTCAGATTAAGGACAAATGACAAAATGTATGTCAATATATCTTGGAGACATGAGTCGTTAGTGGATAGGAGAGTCCTATGCATTCTGGCATCTGTTGTGGGTTGCCCTGGTGCTGTTTGTATTTTAATGTTAATTCTGCTTCCTCAAGAGGGGCTGGCCCTCCACRAGGAGTAGATCATGTACTCAGGTGATCTCACTGAACATTYTCTCCATTCTGACTGGTCAGATAAAAGCTGGAGCTGATGATTGGGCAGTGGAAGGAAAAGATGGGACTGGAAGTCTCAGAGAGGAAGAGGAGGTGGGAGGAAGATGGAGGAAGAACCACAGAGCCTGGAGAAGTTACAAGTAGCAAGGGGTCTCATAGCTGGGGARTAAATTAGTATAGTGAGAGATCTGCCCAATCATACATATAGCTTATAAACATAATAACTGAGTTGATGTTTTTTATACGGGCTTATTGGGGTAAGGATTTAGTGTAACAGTCACCCAAGGAAATGATTTGGCAACTGTGTACATTTYCTCACTAATCCCTTCAGTCCTGCTCACTGTCTGAATAATGTGCTTGTTCCATCGGGGAACATTTCTTCATACTCTTTCATGTGCTATTTTAGTAATATCAATTTGCTAATTGTGAAGACAAAATTGTTATATTAGATCATAAAGAAAGCCTGCCTTTGATTTTGTTGGTTTTGTTCCTGCTGCTGGTTAAAAATCTTTTGGTATGCCTTATAAGATTTTACTTAATCTTATGCTTAATGTGTAAGAAAGCTTAAATAAAGGCTTTTCTTGTATAAAAATACTCTAGTTTTAGTCAACGTAACAAAGTAACCAATTTGCAGTCTGAGGTTGAAAGCTGCATTTGCTTTGTTGACCTCTTAGGTACTCCAAGAAAGCACCCTAGGATCCTTTTAAAAATGCAGTCAATAAACTGTGAAATACAGAAAAAGTGTTTAACCTAATTTGATAGGAAAGAACCCAAATTACCTAATTCTCCGTTTTGGAAGAATATAAACATAAATTTCAAGAAAATGTTACTATACTCCTGAAACTACAATAAATTCACAATGTTCTCATCCTCAAAGACGCTGTCTTGATGTTGTTGACATCTAGAAGGCACAGAGAATGAGGATAATTTGGCCTGAGTGGAAGAGGGAGATGATTAGTGAGATAAGTTCAGATCTTCCTCTTTTGTTTACCCCAGAGAACAATTCATGAAAATCCTAATAGAGCCTCTGCCTCCTGGGAATAGGTAGGTATCCAATAAGGAAGCTAGACACCACAGATAGCCAYGTCTCTGTGTGCATGCTTATGTTCATGTGCGTGTGTGTATGCCCGAGGATGAGAAAATTCGTGGTGTACCTCAGTTGCAGTTGATCTTGTGTGTCAGGATCTCTCATTGGCCTCGGGTTCACCAAGTATGTTACTCTAGGTCACCAGAAGGACGCTGCCTATCTCTGCCTCCAAAGAGCTAGGATTATAAGCTCCCCTAAGCACAGCTTTTCTTTTTACTACGAACTGAGACTCCAACTTAGGTCCTTGTGCTTGCAAGGCAAACCCTTTACCAACTGAGCTAACACAGACAGACTCAGTGGTCATGTTTTAAGCTGAAAACTCATTTCTCTTTAATATAAATAGAATGAGTCTTGTAGTTTAGGGTCAGGAGATGGGAGTCACCAAAGATGATATTCTGTTGCTTTGCCATTCTCAGTATGTAGCTGTTACCTAATTTCCTAAGATCACTGTTTATACTTCAGTCATTACTAGGTAACACCAAATTCAGTTCACCAACCATTCATGCCAATTGAATAAGACTTTCCAGCCCAAACGGATGATAGGGATGCAGAGTGTGATCATCRACCACRACACAGTGCTATAATTGTTCTACTTTGCTGTGGGTGGTGCTGTGTTCTTTTAGTCTCAGATGCCTGGGAGAGGAAGATGAGAAAGCCATTTGATCCTAGTAATTTAAACCAGCCTGGCTAAYGGGTCTTTTCTCAAGGGGGCTATATCCCGTGGGTCTAGGGAGATAGCGCAGTGGTTGGAATGCTTGCCGCACAACTCTGAAGTCCTACGTTCGACAGCGTATACCTATAGTAGCCTCAGCATTAGAGAGATACAGACAGAAGGAGCTCTGGACCTGACGGCCAGCTAATCTAGTCAAATCGGTATGCTCCACGGGTCAGTGCAAATTAAAGAAGGAGACTGAGTGACTCACAGTCTTTCTGTGTTAAAATTTTAAACGTGTTTTCATATACTGTACATGAGTCACTATCACCTCCTTTCTAAAACTTGTGTTAAGGACTGTTTCATGAATCCTAGCAGAGTGTCTTCAACCAAACACGCTATTTGACTAACACACGGTAGTAATAGTTAAGCTCATACCCCCTTATTATTGCAGTGTTAGTATTGCAGACTGTCTTTCTGTTTTGTTCTCTCGAAAGCATAGACTGTCCTTTAATACACCAATTGATATAATTTGACGTGCTATATTTGATAACATTTTTTGGGTTCACATTTTTCTCATGCCAACTTCTACATTTTTAATTTCCCACAGATCAGGACACTCTGTACATCCTGCAGTGACCAGGGGAGATTTGGCTAACTGTCAACTATGCTAATTGGTATAGAGAAAACAACGGCCTTATTTTTATCTGATTAAAAATCCCCACAAGCATTCCCTTATAAACTAAAGCCATGTCAGTACAAAGTGACTTAATTATAAGTTTGGCAGATGTGCCCTTCCTGCCCCCCCCCCTTTACTGTAGCATATAGAAATGTTACTGTTTCCTGGCAACTTCCAGAGTTGCAAATTTTAACTCTATTTTTGGAAGCTTATAATTTAGTACTCAAAACTTCTTCTGAATTATCAATTAGAATAAAAATGGGCTTATTTTAAAATATTTAAACAATTCATGTACTGAATAACATATAGAACCTTCATAAAAGGCAGTCTGAGAGCCTGGGGATACGGCTCAGTGGGTTAAGTGCTTGCTGTCCATGCTCGTCGAGGACCTGAGTTCAGATCCCAAATCTTCATATATGAGAGCTAGCTGTGTAGCCTATAATCCTGTGCTAGGGAGGCAGAGACAGGCTGACACGGGGGTTTGTTGAATATCTATATCTATATCTATATCTATATCTATATCTATATCTATATCTATATCTCTATCTATATCTCTATATCTATATATATATATCAACCTCTGTCCTACACACACACACACACACACACACACACACACACACACACACCAGTCTGAGATACTTTATTCTACTGTTAAAAAGTCTACATCTTTTTTTAAAGCCCCAGGATGAGCAGGTTACATAACATAATTGCTTCAGTTAATTTGAGTGTAGGAGGTGTAGGTGTGAAAGAGTAAAAGGTAATGAACTTTAAATTTATATGAGCAATAAGCCGGAATCAGGTAAAACTTAGTTTGTACCCGAGTAGCTGTAGTTTCGGTGTTTGTTCGAAATTAGATGCTGCCTCTTTAAGGTCGGGATTTCCCAAGACTGTTCTGCCTTTAGCTTGTTCTCAGTTAACCTTCATAATTTCATGACTCCACCACTCATAGGCAGGCTTGCATTGTCTGACACACTAGCATCTTTACTAGATGCCACATGAGGCTCTGTTAGTATCTCAGAGAGCTAGATCCATCTGGATGCCTCATGAACAATTAAAAATCAGTATGCAAAGATTTTCAGTTTCCATTTCAGCTTGGACATACCTTAGAAGCTACTACTTTATTGTAACAGGTTGAATGCTGAATGAATGAAAAAAAATCACTAAATAAGTAAAAGTTGAACAAATGAAAACATCAACAACATATTTGGGATCAGTTAAAACAGTGAAGTCAGAAGGCAAATCAAGTAATAGTCTTCTGTATAGAAGAAACACAACCAAAAGAATGAATATACATTAAAAGGAGAGATTATTAGATTGGTTTCTATGGTATAGTTT
Organism: Apodemus speciosus; assembly: GCA_002335545.1. Classification (NCBI taxonomy): domain Eukaryota; kingdom Metazoa; phylum Chordata; class Mammalia; order Rodentia; family Muridae; genus Apodemus; species Apodemus speciosus. The sequence goes on from BDUI01001272.1 coordinate 40,283, forward strand.
GGGTAGGCTGTCTTCACACTGGAAAGGCTGAGAATCTGGTAGCTGCCAGGTCTGTTGGGCTGTCTGTCTCAGAGGTCGTAGCCTGGTCCTGAAGGCCTGGGGGACTCCGAGAGCATCTGGATTCTGGTATCAATGGAGTAGAAGTAGCTAGACAGGCAGAACAGTGAGGATTTTCAGAGTAGGGAAACTATTCTGTGTACTGTAGTAGAAGATTCAGGTTATCATATACTCATCAAAATCTACAGAACATGCAACACCAAGAGTGGAGCCTAATATAAACTCTGAAAATTGGGTAATAATGATATATCAGTGACATTTATTGTCAAAATGCATATGATGTTACAGTGGGGGAGATTGTACAAGTGTGGGGGCACCTTTCCCCTTGTAGGAAACCAGTGTTTTATGCTCACATTTTCTGTGAACCTAAAATGTCTTACAAAAATCAATACAGTTTACTTGATGGGATAGACATGGATAGCCAAAGAGGAGTTGGAAAAGGGTGGATATAATCTTAATATATTTTATTAGTGTATGAAATTACCCAAGAATTTGAAAAAAATGTTAATGATGGTCACGGTGGCTCACAGCTGTAATTCTAGCACTTGAGAAATACAGATAGGGATACTGTTATGAGTTTCAGGCCAGCCTGGGCTATAGGGGGAGAGCCAGTCTTAACAAACTGAAAGAAGTAAATAAGTAAAGTTTTAATAGGTGAGGTTGCCTGTCATGGATGAAACAACTGATCCATTTTGCAAATTATCAGTGTATGCTTCATCTCTCCTCCTCTTTCCGCCAATATTCTCTGCAGTCTAAAGCAAATGCCATAGTTTTCTGATACACATTAATCCAGACTTGGTGTTATTTTATAAATTGCAATTGTACATTCTTTTTCATGGTAGTCATCTCAACTTCTGTAAGTATCAGGCTTTCTTGTTCTTTTGGTTGGATGTTCATTTGTAAATCATCCAATGAAACATTGACTGTGCGGCATTTGTGACCGCGAAGCACATATCTGGTAATATGTTGCCTTATGTGTCTACAAGTAAGATAAGACCTTTAAAGGCATTTCAAAGCCATAACCCTAGATTTAAAATAAAGACAATAAAACTATGTGCTATAATCTATTTAGACCTTTCTTTCTTTCTTTCTTTCTTTCTTTCTTTCTTTCTTTCTTTTTTTTTTTTTAAATCATGGACATGTATACTTTTAAAAAATCTGGGTAGTCATCATTTAACCTTACCAGAACCTGAAGAATTAGCCTCATCTGGCCAGTGTTGAGGTTACAGTCTCAGGAACACCCTGAGCTAAGGCCAACAGGGTCCACTAGCAAAGAAGGGAATTATTCTAGCGGAAGGGAATAAAATAGCCACAATGATAAATAAGCAAGACCAAGAGGACAAGCACGCAAAGAAGAATGTGATCCTCTGTGGGGTCTTGTTCCAACATTCTTCGATGGGAAGAACCTTCTTCATATAGTCCTCAGCAATGGTTCCCACTGGACAGCTAGCTAGCTAGCTATTTATATTATCTGGAGTTCTCAACATGCCATAATAAAATCCTTAATATACTGGCAATATCCCTGAGGTCAACTCCCAAGATTCTATTTCTTATTTACCCTCTCTGGCCACACTGGTCTTCTATAATATAAACAAGTACAATTTGTTCTTGGCTGAGAGTCTATTTATTTATTGTTCCCTTCATATAAAATCATCATTCCTTCCCTTCCCCCAACACCTCTCCCTCTTTTGTACCCCTTTTGCTCTTTCAGTTTTTGAGACAAAAACTCATTTAGATGGCCTCAAACTCTTGGCAGTCTTCCTGATTTTGCCTTCTTGGTGGGATTATAAACTTGAGCCACCACAATGGGCACTCAAGTCAAGGATCATCTTAGAAAAGCTCCAGATTGAAGTCCCATTCTTCTATTTGCCTTTTAACAAATAGTGTATATTTGTTGGACAACATAATGGGTTTCACTGATCCTCCCCTACACACACTGATCATGTTTACTGTGGGATTACTGCTCCACTCCCCTCTGTATTTGTTCTGTAAGTGATGGACATTTGGCTGGGTATAGATGGAGCCTCAGTGTACATTTTGATTTGTGTGTCTATGACAGCTAAGGATGTTAACACATTTATTTGAAATTTGTACTTTGAGAATTATGTGCTAAATTCATTTGCCAATTTATTGATTGTACAATTTGTTACTAGTGTTTAACTAGTGATACCTTATGTAGTCTAGAAATTAATTCCAYACTTGATGTATAGTTGACAAAGACTTCCCCATCTGTTAGTAATCTGTTTATTCTATTAATCAATGTATGCAAGATGATGATTTTTAACTTGATGTGATCTTGTCAATCTTGTTATTCTTTCTTGAGCTACTGAAGTACTTTTGTAGTGGCCTGTAAGTACCTATGTGTATTAGTGTATTATTGCTGTGACAGAATAGCCAACAAAAGCAACTTAAAGCAGTAAGGGTTTATTTGGGCTAGAGTTCTATCTACCACTGCGCCTATCACTGCAGGAATGTGATGGCGACAGGAGCTAGAGGCAGCTGGTCACACTGTGTCTATAGTCAGGAAGCAGAGCCATGAGCGCTTGTCCAGCCCCCTTCTCTGTCTTATTCAGGCAGAGACCCCAGACGGCAGAACCGGGCTCACAATTAGAATAGTCTTCCCCACTTCAATTAACCAGTCCCRGAAAATCCTCACAGACATGATCAGAGAATTATTTCCATGGTGATTTTAGAGCCTATGAAACTGTCAGTCAAGATTAAGTCTCACAACTAGGAAAAAGCCTAACTAAGGAAGACCTCTATAATAAAAACCTTTAATGAAATGAAGAAAACACCAGAAGGCAGACAAAAAACTCCCATGTTCTGAATTGCAGAATTAATACTGTAAAACTGATTCAATGAAATCTCCACCAAAATTCAATGGCATTATTGACAGGAAGAAGAAAAAGAAAAATCCTAAAATTCATATAAAGCACAAAGGATCCAAATAGCCAAACTACAATGCAGAAAGTTCAGCCAAAGCTTCTGATCTCAAATTAGATTATAAAGTCATAGCATCAGACATATTTTAGATAACAGTTTAAGAGATTTCAGTCATTCTTTTATTTTTATGGAAAATAAATTTTTCTCTCATACAAGTCACTCTTTAACAAAGCAGATGCATTACTCTTGGTGTTCCTGGTCACACAGCTCTCCTAGGAAGCACTTCTCCAATGACTCCTTTGTCAACTCCAGGTGTCTTCCATGTTGTGGTTTCGACTTCTTAATTCTCTGAAGCCTTTATTCATCTGGGAGTAGGAAAAGAATGTTGAACATATGTTAGAGGTTTTCAGGGCTCATTGCCCAAACCATCATCATTTTCTGTCTGTGTTCTCTTGGACAGACATCAGGCATTTGGCCCCAACTAATCATAAAGGTGGCCAGGAAACAGTCTAACTGTATGCTTAAGGGAAGAAAGAAACCATTTGGTCATCAGATGTTTGTACTCTTGAAGTCATGAAGCGGTTTCAGAATGAAGGAGATAATGCATGTTACATGCATGGCACAGAACAAGTAATCGACACTCGGAATGTTATTATTATCATCACAAATATGAATGCTGAGAGCTTGAATTAGTCTCCATCAGTTGAAGCAGAGTCCTTGCTTGAGTTCTCTGTTACAAAGAAGAGTAGGTTATATAAGGCAACCTTCTACTCATTAAGTAGAAGCAGCAGCTAAAGATAAGGGAGAAGTGAGTTGCTGGATGTTCAAATCAACACAATGCCAAAGAAGTCTGATTTAGAAAACAATAATGTCTGAGGAGAGTGAGAACAGGGAATAAGTAGGCCCTCCTTGGACCTCAAGATAGGTTTACATGAAGTAACAACTCCACACAATCCTGCCATTCTTTTCTATGTCTTTTCCTTTCACTCTTTTTGACACAGAGTCTAGGCAGATCAGCCTGACCTTGAGCTCTTTCTTTCCCAAATTCTGGAATTACAGGCACATGCCACCGTGCCAGGCCCACTTTCTTACTTTTAAGTTATAGATTTTATCAGGAGATTCAGGCCAAGCATACATTTTAATTCCCACTTATTTTTTCCTCTCTTCCTACTTAAAGATTTTTTAAGGTCTAAAAACAGGCCAGGGATGCTGGTGCTTGTCTGTAATCTCAACACTAAGAAGTCTAGGGCCAGAGGAACATGAGTTTGTGGCTAGCCTGGGCTAAAAAGTAAATTTAAGGCCATCTTGACCTACAGAATAAGAGCTTATCTCAAAATAAAATAACCAAAGATGGAAGCCTACAAATACAATCCTATCCCACCAAAGTCTAAGAATAGAGACCATGCTTATCTTGTACATTGTAATAGCCAAAAGGACCTAGAATGTTGTCTACAGAGAAGATCTATTTGTTGAATGAATTTATGTTGTCAGTTGCTTCAATTATTGACTAAATGGGCTGTATACAGTAATAGAAAAAAATGAGTTTGTAAATCTTGTTTCTGACACTTAGAATCTGTGGGACTTAGGGAGGTTACTTTATTGGGCTTGTTTGTATTCCTGTATTAGATAAGTACAATACTTTTTGCAATTATTATAAGCAGAATTACATGAAAAAGTTTTGCTGTGTTTGTAGTGTATAGAAGGCATTAAAAATTATTTATCCTTCTTCATGGACTCCAGGACTCTCTCCAACACACACACAGACACACACAGATACACAGACACACACACACACACACACACACACAGACACACATTTATATTTAGTTGAGAGAGCTTAGGGACTAACACATGCTATTCACATTGTTTCCTTCTGTTTAGGGACTGTTCATTGTAAAGCAAACTTGCCTTCAAATTGGACTGATACAAGTTGTCCTGTTGGATATTACAAACAGAGAACTGATAAGTTTGCACAGAACTATTGGGTTCATTATTAGAGCAGGAGCAGGATACAGCATTTAAATTAGTGCCTGACACACAGTAAATGTTCAATACATAGTTTTTGAAAGAATGGACTAATAAAATACTGAGTAAGGATGATGCCTCAGACAGATAATTATAGAATAATTATAGAATGGACATAATATATTAATAGAAAGGGGGAAGATTTTATCAAATGGGAGATTTGCAATGATGGTCTATCTAAATAAGTTGTGTTTTCATTCATTCACCCAACTATCATTACACTGTAAATTTGATGCACATCAGCTGTAACATAGCTTGATGATAGATCAGCTGCTTTTCTCATCACTAAGACAAAATACACGACTGAAGTACCTCAGGAAAGGATTGTCATTCCTGGTTTCAGTAGTGGGGAGATATGTAGCGTGGCACTGTGTTCATGGGAACATGTGGCAGAGCTCCCAACATGACAGATCAAACAGAAAGCACACAGCAGGACCGGAAGTAGTAGGTCGGGCTATAACCCTCAAAGGAATACCTCCTAGGGCCTACCTCCATCATACAGGCCCCACCACCTCCCAAAACAGTACTACCAGTTCAGGACAAGGTATTTATTTATCTTAAAAAGTTTATTATTTAAAAAATTATTTATAGGGCCCCATGTGTCTGTGTATATGTGCATCTGTCTTCAGAGGCCAGGAGAGGACTTTGTATCCTCTGGAGCTGGAATTTGAAATAGCTATAATTTAACTCAGCTGCTGGGAACTGAACTCAGGTTGTCAGCAAGAACAGCAAATGTTCTTCACACCGGGCCCTCTCTACAGCCCCAGGAATAGGTATTTACATAAAATACACGATTCTGTAGGGAAACCGTAAGCCCCTCTTTCCCCTTCCCACATTAGTGCGGTACAGCAATTGAAGAACACAGTGCAGACTACTATCAGCAGCAAAAGGAGATTCATACCCACTAGGATGTAAACCAAAATGGTATTTCTAAGTGTAGTAGGCAGCATGCAGTAGGAGAATGGAAACAGCAAAGTTCAGTAARTAGTTAGGTCAGGGGTAGGTCCTAGAGAGTCCTGTTTCCATGGCTCAGAGACCTGATTCTTAGCATCTAGGATGGTGACAGAGGAGTTTGCTTTAYTTTTTGTTGCTATAGCAGAATACTACAGATTGGATAATTTTTGTTTCTTTTTTTGAGACACTCTCCTTATGTAGCCCTGGCTCTCCTGAAACTATGTTCAGGCTGGCCTCGACCTCATAGAGATCCACCTGTCTCTGCCTTCTAAGCACTGGACTTAACAGTGCATATCACCACCATTACCACCACCACCACCACCAACCACCACCACCAGTTCAGACTGGATAACATTTTTGTTTTTGTTTTTCAAGACAGGATTTCTCTGTGTAGACCAGGCTGGCCTCAAATTCAGAGATCAGCCTTCCTCTGCCACCCAAGTGCTATAATTAAAGGCAAGTGCTGCTACCACTACAATCCACAGAACTGGTTAATTTTTAATAAACATACATTGATCAGTTCTGGAGGCTAGGAGGTCTGAAATCAAGAGCTTGGTTATTTTAGAGCACAAGGCAAAGAGAAAGTGAGAGAGAAAAAGAGTTGTAAGTTCAATTACTTTTATAATTAGTATTAATCCATTTATGATCTATATACTTCCCATTAGGCCACATCTTAACACTGCTGGGGATTAAAATTCAACATATTAATTGGTGGTACGGGGGTAGGGCATGGGTGGGCACACTRTGGAGACACAATCTTTAGAGTTCCTAGACAGTTTTAGTGCAAAGACAATCCCACTGTAGGGTCAGAAACTATCAACTGAATAGTTGATTAAACAATGATAAAGAAATTAGCTAAGACATTAGGAGAATCGTTTGGGAATAAAAGAGCTTATAATGATTAAAACTTGCACACATACGTGAGCCACGTGGATGCACACCACAAATAAATGCAAAAAACAAAAAATCCCCGTCATTCCATGCCTGATAAACACAGGGTACCAAGTTACAGATGGAATGCAGATGCACCAAAGGGAGTTTTACAGTTTTGTGAATTTTCAAGCTGGTTTGATAAGAATAAAACCTGCAGGCTTGAGGATTGTGAGTTCTTGCCAAAATYACCGTGCTTCAGAATGGAGTGTGAGATAGAAAGGGAATGTGAAGAGACCACAGAATTCCTCATACCACACACAATTTTAAACATATCTATTAGCTTTTCATCCGTTGAGAGTTAACAGATTAAAGCACAGTATTCTAGATTTGGTTGGCAGATGGTGTAGAGATTTTGAGTACGCTCGCATCTCATATGAAACTAGCTGGATTACATAGAACCATGATGGTAACTTAACATTCACAGAGAATTTAAAATTTATCCCTAACCCTGAGTTAAATGTGGAGCACTAATAACGTTTTAAAAGGCTTTGTTAATAGATCTTCTGGATTTCATAGATCTGAGTCTCAGGATGTAATACTGTTCTAAAAATGCCTGCAGGGCAGTCAATATCTTTCCATGGAAATCTGGCTCACACAAGAGAAAAGAGGCCAAAGGGAAGAAAGACTAAACCAGGGGAGATCGCAGGTACTGATGTCTGAACTCTGAATGGGACTTCTCCTTTTACCGAGCTGTCTCACTTCCTTCTATGGTGTGGACCTTTAATCTTGCTAGTTGTCAGCCTTGTAGGGTCAAGTTAATCACTGTTGACATCATCCTACTACTTCCCTTTTCAAATTCCACCGAAGCTATGTGTTTCCTGTCGTCTTTGACACCGCAGAGAATGAATACCGGGCTGGCTTAGATCTAAATTTAGACTGGCAGGAACGTGGCGACTTTTAGTTAAGTCGAGACAAACAAAACTAGGTGACATTTCCAACACTCTCAAGGAAGTCGAGGGGGTGCAAAAAAAAAAAAAAAAAAAAAAAGCCCAAATGCCGGGTCATTCAATGGGGAGCGGGTTGTATCGGAAGAGTTCCATAGCCAAGAGGCCTGCTTGTAGGCTCAGAAAGAGACTGGCTGGAGCCGTTTTCCTTAAGGCAGGAGGAGGGCCGCGGGGTCGGCGCCAAATCGAGCGAGGCGAAGCCCCGGAGCGCAGGCACCTCCACCTCCCGGAGAGACGACGCACAGGCAGCTGCCTCACCTCTTTGTCAAGCCCACGGCGTCAGCCTCAGACGCGAGGACGTCCCCGCCTCGGGGTGAAAGAGGGGCGCGGGGCGCGGCGGGCCGCCCCTCCCCCCCCGCCCCCCTACGACACGCGGGGCCCTGCCTCGGGCGACCTGTTGGCAGGGCGCGTCACGTGACGCGGCGGGCCGCGCCGTCCCCCGCGGGCCGGCCTCCTGTTGCGCCCGCCGGGCGGGTTCCACCACGTAGCGCGCGGGCGCCGCCCCGCTCTTCCCTCGCCGGAGCGAGGGAGGGGGGCGCGCCGGAGAGGAAAGGGAAGGGAGAAGGGGCGGGAGGAAGCGAGCAGGGGGCGGAACCCGAGTCACGTGACCCAGGGGCAGCCCGGAAAGCTCCGAGGAGGAGCCTGGCGCCGCCATTTTCCTGCAGCTGCTTGTCCCTCTTGCCCGGTCGGGCTCCAGCTGACCAGGGAAGGGGTGGGCTGAGGCCGAGGCGCGGGGCCCGGGAGTGCCCCGACTTGCTGTGGGAGCCCGTGGGGAACACGCGAGCCGGGGCTCTCGGAGCGGGTGGCGGCGCGCGGCCCTGAGCCCCGCCCCAGGCCGGCAGGCGGGCCGGGAGCCGGTGGGGGTAGGGGGTGCGGTGGGGGGTGGGGACCCTCGGGCGCTTGGGGGTCCCAGGCCCCGCGGGCTGCGGAGCGGAAGGGGTGGCGGACGAGCCGCAGAGATGTCTGGCCAGAGCCTGACGGACCGAATCACCGCGGCCCAGCACAGTGTCACTGGCTCCGCGGTATCTAAGACAGTATGCAAGGCCACGACCCACGAGATCATGGGCCCCAAGAAAAAGCACCTGGACTGTGAGTGAAGCCCCCCGCACCCTCTCCCTACCCCTCTCCAGCGTTCTCCTCTCCCTCTCGGCTGCCTTCTCCCTCCCTGCGTCTTATCTGCACGATGGTTCCTGTGCCTGGGCGAGCTGTGTTCTTCTCTGCTTCCATCACACCTGCCTTTAACGGCCTCTGCTCCCCTCTCAAAAGAGAAAGAAAATGTGACAAGCCATTCCCTCCCGGAGATCCCCCGAGACCCTCGCCTCCCAGCCAGGCACCGCCAAGCCCATCGCGCACCCCCAACTTGCCTGCCACCCAGCTCCTCGCCCAAACTCCTCTCCCGGCTGCTGCAGCCTTTTTGCCCTTCCATCCCGCTGGTCCCGGACCTCCTAGCCGCCGTCTGCTCAGTGTCTTCCCGGCTAGTGTCTCCAGCACTCACCGCCCCATTGTTCCATTAGCTTTTTTCCCCCCGGGTTTCCGTACTAACTTGGCTTGGTGGGCCCAGATTTCTGTCACTTCTCAGCCCTTGAAGTGGTTTTTTTTTTCCCCCCCTTCCATGTCTTTCTGGTTTCCTTCCCTACCTTTCTATCTACCCTTTTGGTTATCTTTGCCTTCCTAGCTTCCGTTAAGTTCCTGTGACTTCTTCTCACCTCCTTTCAATACTATGCCCAGTTACTCGGCTTTTATTCCATTTACGTTTCTGAGGAGTAGAAACAAAGGGATTCAGTGTGGTGTGGGGAAAGCTTTGTGGGAAGTTACTATTTTTTATTTGCCATCATTATATTGTCTGAATTTTGGAGTTGTGAGAAATGTGCAAGTCCGACCTTCCCCTTTTTAATCCATATGAGGATATGGATAAGGGCTTTGCTGGTTTTGGTATCAGTTCCTGGAACTGTTAACATTGACGGTTTGAATTTAGAAGCTTGAGTGTGATGTGTTGGGATTCGAAATGGATTAATATATTTAAGTAGAAATAATCAGGTTTGGAAACGTTTTAATTTATGTTAGTTGTATTCTGGATAACCATCTTGCTTAAGCGGCATAATGCAACTCCCGCACTAAGTTAGGTACAGTTAATAGAGCAGACTCCTCCCAGTTGCTTTCTAACCTGGGAAGCCACCTGTAAAACCACCTCCTTTTTCTTGCTCCTTTGCCCTAGGGTACAAAGCTCCGTGGATCTCTCAATCTTTGAGTCAATGGAATGTTTCAGGAAAAAAAAATAGGGATATAGGCAAGGATAGGAAATTCTTTTTTTTAAATGACTCCCGGACATATTAGCTAAACTGACTTTCATCATACATGAAAGTTGCTTTGCCCTGTGAAGCAAGAGTGAGCTTGTCCTGAAAGGGAATTTGCTGTGAGGAATCTTGTTTCTCATTTGGACTTTGGCTGTGAGGTTTGCACTTGAAAAAAAAAATACAGTGTGTGAATTCTAAGATACACTGCTCATGAAGTGCTGTTAGAACAAGTTATTGCCACAGACAAACACATTATTCATTGTGATTTGATCCCTCGCTGTGGAAAAGTTTTATAAAAGTCGTCATTTTGGTTGGCAGTGGTACTCACACGGGGTGCTTTTTAACTGACCCTGTTTAGAAAAGTGGAAGATATATTTAAATGGTGACACTTCTATTAACATTCTTTAGGGTATTTTGAATAAATTGTGAATGGGTTTTGAAAATATATACTTGGAAAAGATGCTTTTGTTTACATCCTTTTGAAAGACTACTGGTGGGGTCCTTTTTCCATGGGTTCGGTTCCAGGCTTGTCTCAAATTTGGTTGTGTAGGGTAGCCCAAGCTGGCCTTGAACTTAAGACCATAGTTCTGCCTCAGCCTTCCACAGTGCTGGGTTGGTCTGTGGTACAAAACCCTACTTACTGTTTTTGGGTCAGTGCTGTTTGGGCTTTCATTTGTTTTTGTTGGTGTGGAGGGGACAGAAGATAGGGTAATATGTGAAATGTTCTTTAACTCAGAGATAAATCATAACAATAGATACAACATTGAAATGTTCTTTATAAAGGGTGCATTTTCAGTTGCAAGCAATGATTATTGAAAAGTGTTGCAAGAATGGGTAGAAGATAGGTTGTTGGTTCTTTTTTTTCTTGCCTTTTTTTTTCTTTTTTTAGGTTAGAAGCAAAGGTTGTGGTTTTATCTAGTTAGTGACCTTTTGTAATAGTCACTATTACAGATTGAAACTAGTTGGTGTTTAAGGATAACCTAACGTTCTCTATTACAGCTGTTTGCAAACTCCCATACTTTTAGAGCTTGAGTATATGTGGTAATGTCCTTTAATATAGTTTATTAAAAATAAGGTGCCTCTTGTTTTTCTTAATGAGGTTTTAAAACGGTGTCACTATTTTTTCCTTTATTGTAAGCTGTTTCTCATACTTTAGAAAAATCACTAATGATTGGGTTACAACCCTCCCTTCACACTTCAGCATGGTTTGAAAAATTATCTAGAGACAAGTTTTGGTGTTAATCTCATGAACTTAAGTCTGTGTATAATGGAGAAATGCATCATTTCAAGTAATTTTTGCTCWTTTGAGTAATTTTTGACCCTTTAAGAATTTTTCTTAGTTTTGAAAGCTTAGTTTTCTTAAGCCTTTTAGTGTTGCCAACTACTAATGACTGCTTCTTTGAACTGAGTAGAAACAATTTCGTTTTTAAAATGGTAGCATTTAACAAAAATATGCCTAGTAATTTGCCTTTCCTCTAAGTCCTTTAGTATGTGGCTTTTGTGTGCTTCCTTGGCAAGATTTTTCTATATTAGGAAGTGATTATTATCCATAAATTCTGAGTCAGTTCATATTATATGCTTATTGAAGATTTTTTTTTTTTTTTTTTTTTGCTTATAGCTATTAGTGCATAAAAGTATTTTAATGTTCCTACTGTGAGGTCATTAAACTTGACATTTTCATTTACATTCAGGCTTCTAATGGCCATTTATAATCAAGATAGAAGAGCACAGCCCTTAAAATTTCAGATACAGCTRTCTTCCCACCCAGATCTATAGCTGTTCAAGTCCGTTGTATAAAGTGTATAGTGTTAGCACACAACCTACACACCCTCCTGTATATCTTTAAAAGCATTTCCACATTACTTATACCTGTATGATGTAAATGTTATGTAGAACAGTTGGAGTTCATTGTCCGTGGAACCATGACCAAAAAATGTGTAATTCAGATGTTTTTCTACRAAATGTTTCTGATCTGATGTTGTGGAACCCATGTAAACAGAGGGCCAACTAGTCTATTAAAAGAAACTGAAGAGAGCTGACATTCATCCTTTATAGCTAGCTGTTCTGTTTGTAGTTAACCAAATGAATTCTAAAACACTTTAAAAAGTCATTAAGGAGTGCTTGAATGACTAGTCAATCATGTTTTGTAGATTTATTATATATCTCTCTTATGTGAATAATTTTAAAGCATCTTAGTTTAAAGGTGCAAGTGAGAAATGAAACACTTCACAGTGACTTGGCTATTTTCTCAGTTTTGAACTCTTAGGTTGGCCTGGAAAGCTATGTATCCTGTGTTGGCCTTGAACACACAATCTTGCCTGTGTCTCCTGAGAGATGGCATTGATGACAAGCATGCTTCTCCATGATTGCTTGCAGAGCATTTGCATGAAATACATTGATATCTGAAAATACTGTGTAAAAATTTTAGTTATCAAAATTGATCTAATTTACAATAATAGGGATTGTGTCTAGGGCCTTATACATGCTGGGCAAATGTCCTACCACTGAGTTACATACTCAGCCCCTTTCTTCTTGTTTCTATTTCTTGAGACAGGGTGGTCTTGAATTTTCTTTGTAGCCCAGGCAGACCTTGAACTTGCCTTAGCTTTCTGTGTATTGTGATCAGATAGGCCTGTGCCACCAGGCCCAATGTTTTACTGTAGTTTAAATGTGTTTCCTTTTTTTTTTTTTATTAGATATTTTCTTTATTTACATTTCAAATGTTATCCCCTTTCTTGTTTCCCCTCCGAAAACACCCTTCCCTCTACTCCCCCACTCCTGCTTCCCTGTCCTGGTATTCCCCTATACTGGGGCGTCTAGTACAAGTGTTTACTTTGACCTTGACCATTATTTAGAATTTTAAAATGAGAATTTACAATAATTCATAGAAAGTTGCACTTTTATTTTATCTAGCTTCAAAGTGTTTAATTTTCCTGTTTTTTGTTTGTTTTTTAAAATCAAACAAGTAAGAAACAAAGTATAAAGGTTTCTCGGGAAGAGGTTGGACTGAGTCCTAGCCTGAAGAGGTGTCCTTAGACTTGGAAAGTAAAGGCTCAGTACTGCCCTTCCTGTTCCTTTGGTGGTTAAGGCAGCATTTCCGTTACTTTGTGTTCTGTTTCATTGTGTTCCTAGTTGAAGTGCTTTATGTATTTCTTTAAAGAACTGGAATTTTGAGTATGGCCTTTCAGAATTATCTATGTTCATTGTGTATATTGTTCTTTTCATGAAGAATTGTTCTCTTAGTTTTGACTAATGAATTTATTTAAAACTTTTTGATGAACCTAAACTTGTGCATTAGAAATTAAATGTAGAATTGTGATTTGCTGGATTTTTGTCATAATGCTAAGGATTTCTCATGTATTTGTATGTAGTTGGTGTATAGTTTTTGGGCTTATGCCTTGTTTTGTTTATTCTTTTTTTTTTTTTTTAAACAGGGAACTCAGGTAGACCAGGCTAGCCTCGAGCTCACTTTGTAAGCTGGCAGTGATCTTAAGCTTCTAGTCCTCCTGCCTGTACTTCTCAGGTGGACTGTGGGCATGCGCCGCCACGCCCCTCATTGATTTGTTTGATGGGTATTTTGGGTTTATCGTATGCTGGGCACCTTTACGTTTATTAACTAGTTTTTCCTTTTAATAACTCCATGTGAGAGGCTTTGTTTCCGTACAAGCTCATATCCAGGAACTGGTAGACTGGGCATTGAGCTCAAGCCTAGCATTAGAGTATGCCAAGGTTTCAGCGACTTTTTACGTAATTTTCTATACCAGAAAGTGAGTATTTCTTAACACTGCTCAGTTCATAAGGTCAAGATTTCCCATATAGTCACACATTCCCACACRTCTTTTATTRTCAAAAACCCTGATTAAAGAGGTACATGTGTATAAATGATAAACCTATTTTAATACATCACCATCACACAAAGGAAGCAGTAACATTAGGATTCACTYTTGCTTTTGTACGTCCTRTAGGTTTGGGCAAATATCTGCCTATATTCACTGTTACATTGTCATAAAAAGTTAATTTGACTGTCCTGCAAAGTTTGTGGTTTTCCAAAACCCCTTGAAGCCTCTGATCTTTCTGTCTTCTTAGCTTTCCTTGTTTCTGAAAACATGTGATTGGGATCTTCCTACAATAGGTAGCCTTTTCACCCAGTATCAAACTCTTCAGATGATCCTGTCTTTCCATGGCCAAACACAGCTCATTTCCTTTAAACACTGAATATCATTCTGTTGTGTATACCATGATTATTTGTCCATCCTCCTGCTGAAGGCTATCTTGTTCTGTCCAAGTTTTGCCGATTATGATTTAACCATTCATCAGCATTCCTCTTTCKGCATTACTATATGTCTTGTTATGTGGGAAACTGCTAGACCATTTCCCAGAGTCACCACATCACGTTTTATTCCTGTCAGTAATGAATGAGAACTATTCACATCCTGTCATGCATTTGATATTTTTGTTTTATTCTGGATTTGTCCACCCTTTAGGTGGGTGGTAGGGTTCATACTGTTGCCTTACAGAATAATTCTTCATGTTCTTGGTTGGTATTTGTGGATCTTTGATGAGGTTTCTTCTGTTAAAGTCTGTGACCATTCCTAAAAGTCAGATTGTTTTCTTACTGCATTTTTTTTCCCCCGAGACAGAGTTTCTTTGTATAGCCCTGGCTGTCTTGGAACTCACTCTGTAGACCAGGCTGGCCTCGAAMTCAGAAATCCGCCTGCCTCTGCCTCCCAAGTGCTGGGATTAAAGGCGTGGGCCACCACCGCCCGGCTTCTTACTGCATTTTAAGAGGTGATTTTTGTTTTTGTTATTTGTATATTTTGGATAATTGACTTTTCTCACATCTTTTCCAAATACTGTATCTGTGGTTACTCTTTTTTGTCTCTTTGACAGTGTCTTCCAGAAAGCAGAAAACTTTAGTTTCAGTGTAGTCTAGACCAGCACTTCTCACCTGTGGSTTTCGACCTCTGGGTTTTTTTTTTCCCCCCATAGGGTTACATATCAGATATTCAGTATATCAGATATTTACATTACAATTAATAACAGTATCAAAATTACAGTTATGAAGTAGTAATGAAATAATTTACTGTTGAAGGTTACCACACCATGAGGAACTGTATTAAAGGGCTACATGCAGCTTTAGAAAGGTTAAGAACCACTGGTCTAGACCATCACTTCTTGGATTATTCCTTTAGCGTTGTTTCTAAAATGTAATCATCAACCAAAGGGATTACTTTCCATATTTTCTTCCCGAAACTTTGTTTTGTATTTTTCATCTGGTTTTGTAATAATTTTGAGCATATTTTTTGTGAGAGGTGTAAGGTCTGTCATTCATGGACTCTTACATAGGTATGTTCATTTGTTCTCATACCAGAGTCCTGGGCTCCTTTGTTAGCACTGGTACTTCAGGTGTGAACCAAAGACTCCTGGGAATCTCTATAACCTTCAGCAAGCTTGTGAGGTCAAAACTTAGTATCCATATTCTAAGGCCCAACTTCCCTTCTCTATTCTTGTGGAGTTTCCCAGAAGGAAACTTGTGCTGTGTGATTATTGCAACAGGTTGAATGTATTAGCAAACCATAAGAGCAGGACTCTTCTGTCAAGTTGTGTAGTAAAGACTTATACAGAAACCAGTTTCTTCTTGTGTGTTCTTCTAGATTTTAAATACAATTTTCATAAAACCTATTAATATAATGAGTGGAGTTTGTTGTTTCTAAATGAATAAATTGAAAACTCAGTTTTAATTTCTGACAGTAAATACTGACAGAAATCTCATAAAAAAGGTTCTTTAGAGTCCCAGTTTTTATGAGTAAAAGGTACCAAGACTAAAATAATACTTCTGGGAAGGCTATTAGGGAGGAGTAAAGGTTATTCCAGGAGGAACTTGATGTGCAAAGGAGTTTTAAAAAAGATTTGTCATTTTTATTTATATGTGTGGGTCTGAATATAAGTGTGGTGCCACAGAGGCCAGAGACTTTGATTTCCCCTTGAAGTCACAGATAATTAGAAGATGTCTGGCATGAGAACTGAACTCAGGTCCTCTGAAAGAGCAGTAAGCACTTTCTTTTTTAAAATATATTTTACCACATATATATTTTTTTGAATCTAAGCTTCGAATCCCATGTAAGTGGTTCACCAAGTAAGCACTCGTAATCACGGAGCCATCTCTCCAGAACACTCACTGCCATTTATAAAGTTGATGGCAGGGCAGACATACTTGCTGTGTTTATATGAAAAGTTTTCTTTGTAGAATAGGGACTTTTGCTTCATTTTTGTTTCTCTGGCTATTTATTTATTTATTTATTTATTTATTTATTTATTATCCCTTCAGTAGCACATTTAGCAGCTTTCTGAGAGTGTTCACTAAATAGTGAGTGAGCATATATTTTTCCTTTATAGTTCAGACTAAGTCTGAGGAAAAAGCAGATCTGTTCCAACACTCTAAGAACGTTTTCCTTATTACAGTTTACTGGTAGTAAAGTTATTCGTAGTTCTTTGATGGTAACATCATTTCTTTGGCCTCAGAAGCCCTTAAGAGGATTGGTTTAGTTTAGTTGTTGGTTGATGATGACAGRATAACATTGTAATGAGGAAAACTTTGATTAYGGCTGTTCAGTTTGAAGGAGGTATTAAAATGTCTATCTGGAAGGTTGTTCTTGAAAGTAGAAGTGCAATTCTAACTATAAAGTAGGATCTGAAACTTAATCTGAAATGTTTTGAGTCTCTTCTTTGCACTRCTCCACAGAGGTACTGGTTACATTGTCTTCCAAAGGAACAACTATGTGGCAAGGTCTTCTCCATCCATCCATCCATCCATCCATCCATCCATCCATCCATCCATCCACCCACCCACCTACCTACCTATTCAGTTATTTGATGTAACATAGGAGAAATAAAATAATTGTTTTAGAATGAAATCTGAGATAAGGATTAGGTGAGGTAGTGATGTTAGTAAAAATATTACTATATCTRGAACCTTAAGTGTTTGCCAGGAATTGATGAAAAGTTTTCTCTGAAGCYTGATAATTCTAATCTTAGAAATGTGCTAGAAACTGTAGCATCAACTTATTACTTAAGAGTGGTAGGGGCCAAATATTCCTCAAGGATAGTTCTTCCAAGGATAGTGGGTGAAAACGTTAGGCATGTTTTACAATTGACTTTTCTTTCTACAGATTGCAGGTTTGCTATGGAGATGGCTTCACAGGATATGGTCAGTTGTTCTATTTTAGTATATATTTGTATTGATTATAGGTCTTACATGACTATAACTTGAGTGTGTGTATGTGGGGGAAGGAATTACAGTATACCAACAAATAGTAGGGAATGTTTATATAGAATATTGATAAAATTTTGATATACTTCASGTATTTGTTTAAAGAAATTTCATTTACTCATTGTATTAAGAAATTTAAGTTATGTTTATATTTAAATAGTTCTAAGGTTGCATGAAGGGGATTGTGAAGCAGTGTGCTTTCCCCCAACCCCACCCCATATGTATATATGTATGTCTCAGATATTGTATTTACACGTTTTAAGTTGAGAATTTTGTAATTGTTAAATTGAGACACAGTTCAAATTGCCTACTGCTTACTGTTTCAAAGTGTTCATCAGTGTGTGTATTTATGATATGTATGTGCCTATCACTATTWTCTAGCTCTAGAACAGTTTCCATCCCCTACCAAAACATGATAATAGTCATTCCTAGTCTCCTCAGCCCTACTGTAACCAGGAATCTATTGTGTCTGTTCCAGGCATTTCATGTTAGTAAAATCATAGCACATGATCTTTGCTTCAAGCACAGTGCTTTGAAGGTTCATCCTTGCTGTAGCAATAACAGGTTAAGAGAACCTAAAGAAGGTTGAGGGTCGTGGTTTTTTTGTTTGTTTTTTAACTACCTTTCTTTTGTGGTTAAACATGATACAAGTTCTATTAACCTCAATGTGGAAATAGGAAAATTTTTTCATGTTAACTTATAGTACTGGCTGTATCCAACTGGGAGAATGTGAGACAAATAATTCCATTCATTCTCTCAGTTGGATGGACCACTTGATCAGTATGTTTTTAGATTGAGTTATGCATTGTTTTTTTAATTGTTTGGAGATGACACATCAATAAACAATGGTTTTGGTCATACAGAAATGTCTTGTACTTCCCTCTAATGATACTTTTCATATCTCAAGGTTTGTTTTTGTTTTTTAGTAGCTCTTGTAATTATATGTATGGAAAGGATCCCCATGTATCTTCTTTAAACATATGAAATGTTTAAAATGCAGCATGGGACAAGTATGCAATAAAAGATGCTGACTGGGTCAAGTAGGGATGCGGGTTTCCATGAAGTAAGAGTCAGGAGTGCTTTCGGACCTTACGGACGGAAGAGAGAGATTGCTAAGAGTAATAGTGTTTGCTCTGTTGATGATTTGTTTAAACAGTTTCTTTTCAGACTCAGGTACATTTTTATTCTGCTTTGAGAGTAAAGGAATGATGGAAACAGGGAAATAAACATTTGTTCTTCCTTCATTTGAAACTAGGGCAGTTTGACACAAAAGTATTTATTCCAGAGCCTACCTTTTGTTGGTATATTTGATTTTAAACAGTTTGTCAGTAAAGTCCTTCAGCTTTTCTGCTTTCTAGGATTATGGGCTTATCTACTTGTTAAAAATGAATTCTAGGTAGTCATTGGTTTTAAATTTTTGGTTAATTCCAATAGTTTGWACCTTGTGRTATGGGATATAAGACTTTACTTACTAAATGCTTGTGTGCTGTGATAAAACATTTGTACTGGTAAAAAACATTTAAAGTGTAAAAGAACTAGTAAATGAAGGCTAGACCTTTGCTCTGCTGCTGTGAGTGGCAGTGAAGTCTTCCGACTGCCTGCCTCAGCTATGTCCTTTCTCCTGATTTCCATGMTGGTTTAGAAGGCAGACTTGTGAGTTCATCTTTGAATGAGATTATTTTTTTTCGAAGAAGGGTCAGATGACAAAATGAGACTCATTTAGTGGCATTTTATTGAAAGTTTGCAGAAAAGTTGATATTGAAAGAAAAAAAGTTTATTTTGTGCAGCGTTTCACTGTATCCTAAGGCTGACCTGGAACCCAGCAACCTTTTTCACTTCTTGGGATTACGGATGTGAACTACTGTGTCTACCTTTGAGTTAATATTGAGCAGGACTTATGCCAKTCTTGAAGAGATAGAGTGGGCTGCTGAAGGAAAATGATCAAGGCTTAAGAGAGGGTATAACAATGTGACTTTGTCCTTACCTTAAAAGGACCATCCATGAGTGCTAAACAACCAAGTAATTGAAGTACATTGAGTTACATGTATATAGTTYATGTCTGAAATTTCAAAGTAAGAGGTAGGAATTAAATTTAAAGGAGGTTGATGAAGCTTACACAGAGGAGGGGACCAGAATTTAAAGGATATATAGTGATTTTGCAGTTGGATAAAAAGTTCTTTTTAAATTAGCATATGCAGTGACA
>BDUI01001273.1:0-10935 GCA_002335545.1 Apodemus speciosus
AGGGGTAACTAAATATCTAACTTTTTAAGTTAGTCGAAACGCGTAAACCAGCTAAGCCTTACTGACCCCTCTTCGGCTCAGCCTCTTGATAATCAAAACTGGTTTTCCAGGTGCTCACAGTACAATTTCCCCTCTTTCTGAAAATCTTTCGGAAGGACACACCCAGGGGAGGCGATTTGCRTTTTGATGACATCCTTGGCCCTGTATTTTACTTCCAAAGCCTGTTATTGTGTTGCTTAGCTAGATTGATAACTGCTTCATTTCCAAGCCAAAAGACTTCTTTAACGTTACCCGGGGWTTTAATAGGTAATCCCAACTGTGTTCCCCGTTGAGCCCAGAAACCAATTATGCTAACCCTGCTGTGTTAACTCCCTGGGGTCTACCCCGTGCCCTTTCCCTACCCCACCCCCACCCCCATATAAGTAGGCAGAATTTTGTTTTGAAAGTACCTAAGTGCCTCCCCCCCCCAACCCCCACTTTTGGGAATCCTGAGATCTGGTCAGTTTTCCAATGGTGTCCAGTTGCTTAAGGAGGGTAGAGCCAGCACTACCCACACTGGAGAGCTAAGGCCAATGTCAACAAGCCCGTTAAAAATGAAACCCACCTGAAGCTCCCTGAACAAAGTCCGCCGGTGCTGTTGCTCAGTCAGGAGATTAAAACAGTTAAAAACCCCCCGGAGGCGGGACGAGCTTCCTGTGTTCTCCAGAAGGGATAAGGCTCTCCCGAGATTAGGGATATCTACCACTGCTGCTGCGCGATTGTCRCAAAGGAAGCCAGAAAAAGAAATGAGACTCCTAGCATCTCTAGTTGTCTCCCAAGTGGGACAGTGACACCTGGCTGGCTTGCTCCAGGCTCTCTGACTTTATTAAGCATATTCCTCTTCAGTCCTTCCAGCCCTCAAGTCCACAGGAAGCGAGGCCAAGTGAAGAATGAACTTCCAAACAGTATGTTTGTTGGAGTCTAGCGAATACAGAGGAATGGCACAAATTATGAGTACACGGCGTGGTAAATWGTCACAGTGTGAGCATGCTCACCTAACTACCCAGGCCAAGGACGAGAAAACGCCCAACCTCTTCCTGATGTCTGAAATAGTTGATGAGGTCGAACACTCCTTGTGTGTACGATTGTGCRTGATATTGGATACATTCTCTTGTCCAGGCTCCTTTGGGCCTTTTACCCGTCTGCATGTTAATGTATCTRTACTTTACGGGTAGACAGTAATTTCTGTATTCTGGTTGTCAATTGTSTRTTACACATTTTGTGACTATCTTCTGCCACCGTGTTAGCGGGCTTTCCACCCCACAAAAGATATTGGCAACGGAGACAATTCATGATAAGTATTTGGATTATGTCCAGTGTGGTTGATCTTTGACAACTCCAGTGTTAGAGCACAGGCTCRCCCGTTTAGCTGTGGGAAAGCCAGACCCCACAGCCTGAAGAGAGTAGGCAAGCTARGAATCTTTTCAGCTCTCTCTTAGACAAGAGTTAAGCCGCTGTAACTCTAAGAGGTCTTYGTGGATGCCACCTGTATCTTCTCTGTCTCATAYGCTACGTTGAACTAAACCGTATGATGGGAAGCTTCCTGCCAGGCCCCCAACCTTAGAGTCTAATATTTGCCTCTCTTCCTTTAGGGAGTCTCTCGGAAGACACGTCTCTACTCCCTCATTCCTTGCTTCTCGTTCTGACTCTTTTAATTTATTAGTTTTTTTTTTTCAATTTTATGTGCATTGGTGTTTCGCCTGCATGTGTATCTGTTACAGTTTTGAGCAGCCRTATGGGTGCTGGGAATTGAACGTGGGTCCTCTGGAAGAGTATTCAGTGCTCCCAACCBGAGGAGCCATCTCTCCAGCCGCCTCATCCTGACTCTKTTTCAAGTTCCTCTCCAGGTTTTAAGAGGAAGCCTCCCCTTTAAGGCWCCATTAAACAATTTAAAATATATCGTAGTATTTCCTCTCTTATGATATCCCACCTCCAAGCTCCTTTTCTAAATAAATTACGTTTCTGAAGGGAATTAAGTGTCAGTTTCCTTTCTGGATTGACCGCTGCTATACTTACTTTGCATTTTTCACACCAAGCTCATGAAGATATAACTTCTACAGAATATATTGAATTGCCATCACATTTAAAGATAGAGTCCACTTCAGATATATTTCTAAGTGTATACATGGGTCAAATTTCAACTTTTGTGTGTGGATATCCAATTGACCTAGCACCATTAAATAAAAAGACTCATCGTTTCCTATTGATCAGCAGTATTCCTTTGTCAAGGATCTAGTGTCACATACACGGTGCTTTTTTTTTTTTTTAACACTATTGGTTTGTGCCATTTGTCTGTCTTTGCACCAGGCATGTGCTATGTTAATTTCTGTGGGAAAATATAATCTTGATGTCAGTGCTATAAGCGTCTTGGTTTCTTTGTTTTCGATATTGTCTGGCTTCTCTTGCCCCTTCGTATTTCCAGATAGCATTTAGAATCAGTCCTCAGCTTCCTCACACCCAACAGAAGCCTGACCTAAATGTCAATCGGGAGAACAGCTCAATTTTCCCAGCACTCTTTGTTCTGTTTAGATTCTCTTTTTCGCGATAACTGGTGTCTGGGTAGATGTTTTTCATGACTTTGTTACGCTTGTTCTTAAGTAGTGACTTTAAAGTATTTATTCTAGGTGGTGATATTCGATAATCCTTTGGTTATTGCTGGTAGGTGCAAATGCTATTAATGCTTTTCTCTGTTTGTTTGTTTGTTTGTTTGTTTGTTTGTTTGTTCATCTGCATTGATTTTGAGATGGGGGTCTATGTTGCTCAGGCTGGCCTTGAATATCCGTGGCTCAAGTGATCCTCTTGCCTCTGCTTCCTGAGTAGCTAGGATCACAGTCACAATCCACTCTGCCCTGCTACAAATGTTATTCACTTTTATTATTGTTGTGTGAGATGTTTTTGTTTTGTTGTTGTTTTGGTCTTTCAAGACCATTTCTCTTTATAGCCCTGGATGTCCTGGAACTCTCTCTGTAGACCAAGCTGGCCTCAAACTCAGAAATCCACCTGCCTCTGAAAATGGAGTGCAGGGACTAAAAGCGTGTGCTATTCACTTTTATATGTAGATATTGTTCACTTCTGCAGTCTAAAAGTCAATGTGTGTATACATTTGGAATTTCTCTGTAATAGCATGTCGTCTATGAAACATTTTCTTTCTATCTAACCAGATCTATGACCTCATAATTCTCTCATTTCCTTCTTTCCTTTGGACTTCATACAGTGAAGAGCAGAGACAGCTCCAGAAAGATCTTATATCTCCCTTTGGTCTCACAGATAAGTTTCAGACTTATCTCTGAAACTTTTGTTGTATAATTTTTGTAAATGCATGTAATGTTAAAATAATCCCCATTCATAAATAACATACCTAAGATGCTCTTAGATAATCTTTTTCCTCCTGATATTCTGTTCTTTGGATATTACTTCTCCTTCACTGGATCATGGTTGAACTGTAAATTCAAAAGAATATGGCAGAAATGAGGCGTGACTGCCGAAATGACCTCATCAAATGCATTTCGGCTTTCTCCTCATCTCTCTAGAGGATCTCTGTCAGATCGCTCACCTTGGGGAAAGCCCACCTCTGTGTCTGAGGAGACCCAAACAGCTCGAATAAGACAAAATAGCACTTCCTGCAATCACCATCCCATGCTAACTAGTCAACATATGCTGGCCCCACAGGTCTGCCAGCTCAAGTCTTGATGTAGCCGAGGCCCACCCAAAATACTGACCAGAACTCTGAGCTATCCGGAGTAAGAACTGCTAGCACACTCTGCTCTTAAACACCCCCCACCCGCTCACCCCCCATCCCCCCACTCCCCCCACTCCCCCCAGCCCTACCCCCACCCAGTTGAGGAGGACATGTGCCTATTGTTTTGAGCCACAGTGTTCCGGAGGTACCTGGCCATGCAGGAATAGATGCCATCATTCTCCCTCCTATTTCATTACGAACTCACACTTTAAGTAGCTGTTAAGTTTATCCAAATGCTTTTCCTGCATCTTGTAAGATGTTCATGACTCTTCATATTTTGCCCATATGTGAAGAGGATAAACTCTCAGAAGTGGAGTCCTGAATGCAAATGTAGTATACATTTTATTTTTTAAGGATTATTTATTTTATTTTATGTATAGGAGTACACTGCCTTCAGAAGAAGGTATTGGACCCATTATAGATGGTTGTGAGGCACTATGTGGTTGCTGGGAACTGAACTCAGGTCCTCTGGAAGAGCACTCAGTGTTCTTAACCACTGAATCATCTCTCCAGCCCCCTGTAATACAGATCTTAAATTTTGATAGACAAATTGTTCATTAGAAAAGGGTATGTCAATGTATCTTCCCGCCACTGACGCTTGTTTCTTCATAGCTTTGACAATATAGTGATAGCAACTTACTGGTTTGTCAAATGATAGGTTTCAAAATATGTTTCTTTAAAAAGAGAATATACTTTCTGAGTTCAAGGCCAGCCTGGTCTACAGAGAGAATTCCAGGACAGGCAGGGCTACAGAGTAAAACAGTNNNTCTTTAAAAACAGAGAGAGAGAGAGAGAGAGAGAGAGAGAGAGAGAGAGAGAGAGAGAGAGAGAGAGAGAATATACAAGGCCAGCAAGATGGGGAGATAAAGGTGCTTGCTACCAAGCATGGCAACCGGAGTCTTCCACATGTTGGAAGGAAGAATCAACGCCCTCACCGTCTGCTCTCTGACCTCCACATGTGTGCTTGTCCTCACATCCCCACACACAAATAAACAAGCAAATGTAAGAAAGAAAGAAAGAAAGAAAGAAAGAAAGAAAGAAAGAAAGAAAGAAAGAAAGGAGAGAATATAAATTCTCTTCATATCAGTTTGATTGGGTCTCAATTAAGTGTATTTAACTTTAGAATCTTTATGTCTTCCAGGTTGGTGGTCCTCTTACCTTTATGAAACATAGATCATATGAATCATATGAAACACAGATCACATTACCTGTGAAACATACATAACACTTCTTCTCCTGAAGCCATTTTGTCTGAGATGATGCTCTGACATGACAGTGTGGTATGTGTTTTTCTCCCATGTTTGATTTGCAGGAAAAAAAATAAAAGGAAGAATATATTCCATAAAGAATGGAAGAATACATGTACAGAATGCCTTCAATTGGCTATTATAACTAGCTATTTATGTATATATTTTATAAGAAGAGTATGATCTTAGACTAATGGGTTACAGCATAGCTCTACCAATTAAAAATGACCTTTAAAAGATCACTCCATCACTCCAATATAGAGAATATCATTCACAAAGAAAGGTGATTCCCAATTACTTCTGGGAATTTTTTTTTTTACGCACTTGTTTTTTGTTTTCTTTTGAGACAGAGTTTCTCCGTGTAACCCTGGCTGTCCCGGAACTTTCTCTAAAAACCAAGCTGGCCTGGGTAGAGATCCACCTGCCTCTGCCTCCTGAGTGCTGAGATTCAAGGCATGCACTGCCATGGCTGCCACCACTAGGCCCCTCTGGGGTTTGGCGGAAGAGAACAGACAGTGCTCAGTCATAGATGTACACAAGTTTGCATGATCAAAGAAGGGCCTCCAGCTAACCCATAGATATAACAGAGCTTGCTAGGACGGACACTGGAGTAGACTAATGTAATTATCACGAATTACCTAGAAGAAACTCTAGGAAGTAAATATGAACACCCCACATCTAGTACATCAACCTATGGCCTTGATCCTACCAGAGAGAGCAACTGTGAGAAGTCAGGTATGGATATAAAGTGTTGAAGGTAAACACAGAGCAAGGTGCTAACATGCCTCCTCTAGACTCTGTTTCATTGTCTTATTGTTTTTGGTACTTTACTTATCTTTCCAGTTCGGGGGGGAAAGGTCAGATTTGCTCATTATTCTAGGCTTATATTTTTCAAAACCAACTTTTAATAAGGATACTTAAATGCTTTAACCTCCCTTCCAACCCACCATCCATCAGAGGTAGTGAGAAGGAAAGGTTAATAGAGCAAAGGAGGATGTGGACCTGTTTAGAAATAGTTCTTTGGAGCCAATCCAGTCTTTATTGTTAGGATATCAGCAGTTCAGTTCACACGAATCAGCAGGGGCCACTTGATCCAGAAGAAACCTCGAGGCTCTGCCAATTGTCTGAGTATGCAGAAGGAACAAGAAGCCAGAGAAATACCACCAGAAGTTTTTTGGTGGCATAACCCTCTCCAACAAACGGTGGCCAGCAAAGAGAGGCAAGGCGAACCAATACCACAAAGCATTGTCAGTGAAGACCAGCATCGGCAAAGCCCAGTGATGACCAACAAAGAATGGCAAGGCACACCAATGTCATGCAGCAGTGTTCACTGTGTGCTGGGTTATATTTATACCTTTTTCAGACATCATGTGTTTTCTAAAGTGTCTGATGTAGCAAAACATCACATGCCCTTTTTCTGAGCTGCTTCTAGAAAAATACCACGTGTCTGTTCCTAGCAAAACATCCTCCCACATGTCTGCTTCAGCAAAAACATCCTCTCATAAGACTATTTCCTGAAAAACATCACATGACACAACTGAGTTTCCAACAAAGCAAGAAATTTCCACTTCACATTATAAATCATTATTGCTGGTTGTCAAAACTCTTTGCAGTAGAGAGTGGAGTATGGGACAAAATAGACCGTCTCCGGTTTTGGAGAAGGAAGACCTGTTTTCATTAGCAGTAATCRTTTCTTTATTCTCTAGAATCACTCCAAACCTCAATTTCTYATGCCATAAAATGGATGATAGAAACATCTACCCTACTTTTCAGAACTGTCATTAGTATGATAATGAGTTAATGCAGATGTATATGTTAAAGGACTATACAATTACAAGGCAAGAGTTGTGTATATACCACACCAGCTGATGTTGACCTGCAGTTGTCCAGCTCGTTTCCCGTTTCACTTATTAACAGATACTTCATTGGGATGGACACTATGAGCAGAAACGACATCTTACCCATCCTTGCCTTTCAGAGCTGTGTGGGGGCTTCTAGGAAACATTTGTCTTAGAGATRTGCCTGAGGGTCTCACCTCTTTCCCTTCATGCTTTTCTTTCTCTTTGCTATAGAATGTGGATATTGTATTACAATTGCAGGGCCAAATTAAAATCCTGTGGCAGAAAAGACTGGAGACTTCAGACACCTTAGCTTTGATGAAATTGGGCCAATGAGTCTCTGGTAATCAGATTCAAAGGTGCATCACANCTAGGACTGATTTCAAATTACCAGTGACATCATTCTGATAGTTCACATTGATCATTCATTTGACTGCCTAGGAAGATTAATTATCTGGGGGATTTGTAAAGTACGGTTCTGGATGTGTCAGTGAGAGAATTTCCAGAGACAATTAGACCCCAAGAGCTCTATCAAGGAATAGTCCCTTGATGGATCTATCTTTCCCTGGTTCCATTGTGTATTATGTATTTCCTGATCACCTTGCAATGAATGTCACCATGAAGTAGGTATCTCAGACCCAGAAGCATGTGCCAGGCTGCCAAAGAACTCTCTCAAAATGTAAGCAAAATGAAGCCCTCCTCCTTGATGTTGCTTTCTTACAGGTTTTGCTGATGGTTTTGCAAAAGTAACTAATGTAGTCACACTAAGCAAGGATATACACAGRAGCACACCATGCAGTATGCCCAGYGTACTTGAGTGGATTAATAGATAATAATAACCCCCAAAACAGACAYATGATAACATGTRGTAATATCATTAGGAAGGGATGAGTTTTTCAGTGTTGAAGTTTGGACCCAAGGCTTTGTGAATGCTAAGCAAGAACTTCATTACTGAGCTATATTCTAGGGACAAAACATAGTGGATCAAATTCTATCCRTTTTTGGTTATGGAAATATTTAATATTTACCCTGTAAAATTACTGGGAATTCATTCACAAGCTCGTGCTCATCKTGCTATTCTATTTAATCCAGCATTGCATCAGACCATGTTATTAAATATACATTATATGAACTTATGTAATAATTGTGTTTGTAGGGTACAATGTGATATTTGAATGAACAAATATGAAGACTAATAATCAAATCAGGGGAACTGGCGTGTCTATCACCACAAGCTCTAACACGCTCATGCTGGAAACATTCAAAATCCTCTCTTCTATCTTCTTCAAAATGTACCGTGGCTACCAATCATGGTTACCCTATGGTACTCTAGGACATCAGAWATCATTCCTCCCATTCTGCTTCACCCTTGTCCTATCATCAAAGGAATGTTTCAGAAGTCCACCCTGTCCTAAGGTACTATTTAAGAAGATAATCCTATGCTGGAGAACACCTGTCATACAAAAATATCATAGCTTGTGGTATTTCTATTAGGAYCCAATTTGYTCTTGTGAAATCACTTTAGAACTYGGTRTAGTTCTGTATTCACCATCAAGAGCTGCCTGTGTCAGGGGTGTAGGTTAAAAGATGGCTCAGTGGCTCAGAGCATTCACTGTTCTTCCCAAGAAACCAAGTTTGCTTCCTGCGCCCATATCACTGGGCAGTTCAGAGCTGCCTGTAAGTGGTGGGAATTGACACCTCTTCTGACCTTTATTAACATCTGCACACATGGAAAACACACACACACACACACACACACACACACACACACACACAGTTACTTTTTTTGTTTGCTTTTTGTTTTGTTTTTTTTAAGACAGGGTTTCTTTGTATAATCCTGGCTGTCCTAGAACTCACTCTGTAGACCAGGCTGGCCTCAAATTCAGAGATCTGCCTGCTTCTACCTCCCAAGTGCTTGGATTAAAAGCATGCACCACCACTGCCCGGCCCAATTTTATTTTATTTTTTTAAAGACCTACATTTCTCTTTTCTGTGACTGTGGTTAGGTTAGTTTCAGAATGGCTGTGTTAGTCATCTACTACTCTACAAAAGATACTGTGATGTCTAATACTTCAAATAAACCACTTTTCATGCTTAACCATCCTTAGGATCAGTAAGTGGGGCAAGGATTGAGAGGTCAGGTGACTTTTCTGATGYTGYRTGATGTCTTAGCAGGAGAGCTGCTTAGTCTAAAGGGTGCCAACTAGGATTGCTCAACTCAATTCTACGTAGTGTCATTCTCCAGTGGGCTAGCCTACTCTTCACATAGCAGTACCATTATTCTACGGGGTTGTAGACAGGCATTGCAATGTATCCTGTAGCTGAGCCTTAGAAGTCAAATACCATCATCCCCTAACACCCCCCCACACACACACACACACAATGGTCTACTGATCACGATGGCAGTTCAGCTTGAAAGACTGAGCAAACAGAGCTGATAGGAGGAGCTGCAGACTCTGTGGCTACTTTGAACCTACCACATCAGTGTACCCCATCTAAGGTTATCATCTTGTTCTGATGCCTACCCTTCTGCCTGTGCTCACAGTGATGCTGTTCTTTAGGGTAAGAGTCAAAACCCTTTCCAAAGAGGTCTCAGCTGTGGTCAGGTGTCTGCAGCCTCACGGCTTCCTCTATAGCTGTTGATAAGGCCAGGCATAGCAAAACTTTCCTGAAACTGTTACCCAGTAGGCAGAGGCGACAGAACRGTCCCAATTTGCTATCTAGAGAGATGGCGAGGGAAACGGTTTCTTCCTTTACACTCAGGTGCCCTTTTCACGGGCCCCCTTGCTGACAAGCCCGTATTAGTCAAAGACCAGTAAGTGTGCTGACATTTGGCTGAGAGCTGTTGTTACCTTTAGACACATGTGGATAAATGTGCTAATGAGAGCGTTTTCTTGAGGGCCCTTGTATTCAGGATGATTCCAAACCCCGGCTGGGTGCAAACATCATCAGAACAGTGCGTTATGCTTAATAGCCACGAATGCTTCTGTAATACTCAATCCCAGAGTATACTTGTTACAGATCAGCCTCTGAAATAGGAACAGAGCCCCAGGGGGCGGGAATGGCTTTAGTCATCAAGCCTCAGGTGGGAGAGCGCTACCAACTAATGACTTCCCCASGTCAGGCAGCTCAGAGAGTCGATAAATTTCCAGTCTATTCAAGATGAAAACCAAAATAATAATTTGCTATCAAGCTGTTTGTCAAGCCATATACAGCATACTTCTGAAGGACGCTGTTTCGAGTACTTCCTAGGCAGAGAAAGAGGCCAGGGGAAAAGATATTCAGATCGCACAAAAACTTTACTCCAAATGCTCCGTCCTTCCTTCGACTGTGCTTTCACAAGCCACGTAGGTAACTGGAGTTCAWGGTTAGGCAGCATTTCATCCAACCCTTCTTGAGTTTTCAAGTTCTATCCAAACCATTATCCATTGTGGGTGTTAATCATTCATGTTCAGGTGCTTCTTTCTTCATCAACTTTCTTCATGTTACTTCCCAGTATCCCTTGTTGTTTTTTTCCCCCGGTTCTCCTCATCTTAATCCCCGCCCCCATAGAGTCTCTGTGGCTTTAACTTAAACGTTGTCGCATAATGCAGAATCCATTGCGGTGTCTCCCTAAACACAAAAAGACTTAGTTTCAATGTTGATCTCTGGTCTCCACATGCTCCTCATACTTATGCATGTGTGTCACCCCACATACATATATGAACATGCAAATAGCCACACTCAGTCCAAGGATGGTTTTAGCTTAGAGTTCATAGTCATTCACAAACAGTAAATATCACTCACGGGTGTTATGGAAAGGAACACAGACCCAGAGATCCACAGAAGACCGGTGGCTCACCAGCCTTTACGAGTGAAAATCAGAATRCAAGCRCAGACACCACCCACTTGAGAGATGCCAAGACGATCTAAAACATTTATTTGATGATGAGAAGCAACCTAATTTGGAATCTGATGTCAAAAATCTCTGTCTGGTGGCTACCTGAAACATCTCTCTGGTATAGCTGATTGCCAGAATACAGCTTCTTGTCAGGAAAACAAAACCACAGAAAAACTACTGTTCCTGCTGGGG